>JAODLL010082821.1:0-38883 GCA_026546735.1 Forbesichthys agassizii
TAAAACGATATAAAATAAAACAAGCCGCCTATTTACTTTGGCCAGTTTCTCTCCTCTGAAGTTCAAGGTGACAGCTTCTGTGTTCCGTGGGTTGTGGACCTCGATGTGAACCTCGTCATTGTCTTCGTACTCCCGGATCAGAGCGGCCTTCAAGCGGGCCATCTCGTTCTGTTCCCCGTGGACCAGGATCTGAGGTGGAACATAGACTGGGCTGAAAAAGGAATCAATAAAAACCCCAAAAACGTGCTGACCACAGGGCATCATGGCAGGAGACCAACAATTAACACACAGTAAGAATGACAGCATTAGCTGAGTCCAGCCTAGCCTACCACGTGCGGTGGTTTAAGCGCCCTGATAAACTCGCTGGTCTGTTGGTAGTCCGTGTGGGCAGAGAAGGAGATGTAGTCCACAGACATCTTCAGCTGCAGCTTCTGACCGGACATGGTGGTGATCTCCTCTGGCTCAGACATGATGTGCTACAGAACACATATTTAATAGTTAGCATATAAACAAAACCATTACAAACTGAAATGTCCAATAAGACTTTTTTTATTTCGCCAGCAGGGGGAGGTAATTCCCCAACACCTTTCAAAACAAACTTGCACACGTCCCACAGTGAATGTACAATATCTACAGTATATAAATGTTTTACCGGTATTGAATGTAGCAACTCCAACAGGCAGTACACTCCTTGAACTGAAAGGAAAATTGCAAATGTTGCTACTTCATATTTGGATGTATTTCAAATTGGGGACGAATTGTAAACAAGAGAGTAGACAACATGAAACGACAACAAAGTGGTGGAACGGGTTGCTGTTAATGTAGGACACCAATACCCAATCATACTGTACCTTCTGATAGCAGGTTGCAGAAATAACAGGATGTACATATTGTACTTAATAGAGCTTTAACCCTTTCAGCTAAAATTGTTTTTAAACATAAAAAAAACATTGTTCAGTTGAGTTACAGTATATCACCTACATATACATATATATATATATATATATTCTATTTATTTTATTGACAGATTATTTTTATCGGTTGAAGTCAGTGTGTGTGTGTGTGTGTGTGTGTGTGTTACGTACATTGTGTGTACCCTACCATTTATGTTTGTATTATACTGTAACAGCAGATTTTGCATTGTGTGTCCAAGACACATTTCCCTTCTGGCTAATGAAGTCTGCCTGTCTGTCTGTCTAATAATGAGGTGACACCGTGTAAACGACTGACCTTGGCCAGTGTTCCCTCCACACAGTATCCAGCGATGATGACACCGTTCCTCTTGTCGGTGCACCAGCTCTCGAGCAGCTCTCTGGACAGTCCGCTCTGCATCATGCCCGGGGATGCCATCACCACACTGGGGCCAATGTCGTCGAAGTGATCCATGCT
This sequence comes from Forbesichthys agassizii, assembly GCA_026546735.1. Taxonomy (NCBI): domain Eukaryota; kingdom Metazoa; phylum Chordata; class Actinopteri; order Percopsiformes; family Amblyopsidae; genus Forbesichthys; species Forbesichthys agassizii. The sequence goes on from JAODLL010082821.1 coordinate 1,390, forward strand.
CTACGGTGGGCAGAGACATGACGTAGCAACGCTTGCCTTTGTGGTGACTTTACCATGTCTCTTTTCCGCCTCTACCTTCAGGTTGCTGATGTGCTTGAAGACAAAGGGGTTGTTGATGTTGATAGCTTTGCGGATCTTGTCGTTCATGGCGTTGACGTACGTCTGGTACACTGCCATGCACTTCTTGGCGAGGGATGAGGCGTAGTAGATGGGGATGTCATGGAGCTCGGGGTGGTTCTGCCAGTACTCATCTACAGCGTACAGACAGAGCGTCCGTTTAAAGGTACACTCCCCAAATTTGTATCCGGAAATTCCCTTGTTCCCTTGTTTAAAAGCAGAGCCTGCGTGGAAGTCTGGGGTGACATAATGCTATCAGAGAGTGATTTACCATACATAGGCTAATTAATAAAGATCGGGTGAATAAATGACCTTAATCATGTGACATCCATTGCTACAAAGTAATTTATGCGATGAACAAAATAAGCATTGCCTGGCATACATCAGTGCCATCACCCCATGATGAAAAGAGCTCCTACAGTGGGCCGGTAATGAGCTCTCTAGAGCAAATAGCAACCAAGGATCTGCAGAGCAGACAGCCTTATCGGGCCATCTCACCCAGGATGAGCAGCAGCTCTTGGGCTCTGCCCAAGGCGAACACGGGGATCAAACAGCGGCCTTCCCTGTTCACAATGTCATGAACGGTGTTGCAGAACCTGGCTTCCCGCTCTTCCCTCTTCTCGTGGATGTGGGTACCGTATGTTGACTCCTGACAAAAGACGAGCCGACATACAGTTACGAGTCAATGTTGTAATACTGTAAAGGGCCTGTGTCCACCAAGTGCCTTTTTTAGCGCTGAGAGCGTCCATTTTCCGTTGCGGGCGCTCAGCGTTCTTTGAGCGCTGCACTCCAGACGCTTTCAGTTCAGAAAACACCTCAACTTTTGCAACAGCGCTGAAGTCGTCAATGTCGTTTTTTTTATTGTGCAGCCTACCAACAACCACTGGAGAGAAGTGCTCTGGAACCACTCTGAAAATGAGGTGCTGGGGCGCTCTGCGCGCAAAAAACGCGCTTGGTGGATTACACAAGTTGTGTACCTGACATAGGCTAAGCATTTTGGACGTACAATGATAAGGATGTCAGGTTTGACACTGGGGATTTCTGCTGCCATCAGATGTCTGTCTTCTTGACGGGAGAAGTCTCCAGTGTACAGTAGCTTGAGAGGGACAAACAGAATTCAGTACAGCTCAGCAGTAAACATGAGACTGAACAAGAGAGACCATGGACGTGCGTTCAGCCTATGTCCCTAAACACGCAATGAAAACAATACGATTTTAAATAAATCATTTTAATAAAGGTGTTGTTATTACCTTGACACCAGCAATCTCAATCATAAACATGGCAGCCCCCAGGACGTGGCCAGCATGGTAGCACCAGAACTTGATCCCTGCCACCTCTTTGACTTCATGGAAGTTGATGGTCTCGATCTTATCCATGCTCTCTTCTAGATCTGTTTCAGTGTAGAGCATGTCATCTGCTGAGATGTTGCTGCAAGGCGATAATATGACGAAATGATTATTAGCAACAATATATCTTCTAATACCATGCTATACTGATAGTATGACATCATTGTGTATTGTGCATAGTATTTAGCGAATAATAGCTATGAGCGACAGCCTTCTCCACCTGACTTTCACGTAGTCAGACAGCAGCCAGCGATAGATGGCCTTAGTGGCGTGGGTCATGAAGGTCCTGCCTTTAAAGCTGGTCTTCTGAAGGAACCAGGGCAAGGCTCCACAATGGTCCAGGTGGAAGCTGGCAGAGTGACACACAAGGTCAATATGAAACACTAATGTCTAGAGAAGTTGCTTTGAATATTCATGGCCCATGGGCCCAAATTGAAATTATTGATAACATATTACTAGTAAAAAACACTTTTTAACATAACAACAAAAAAACAAATCAAATGCTAGGCTAATTGAAAGGGAATATTCTACTAAAACTAGAAGAAACAATACAATAAAATGCATTGAACTTACTGGCTGATGAGCAGCAGGTCTATCTCTGCTGGGTCAATCAAGTCAATGTATGGCAGAGCATCCATTCCGTCTAAACCAGGATGAATGCCGCAATCCAGCTGCACATGACATTTTATTAGGCTATAGTTACGGAGTAGTACAGTAGTTAAACTAAAATTATTGCAATAACACCCGTACTCCCCGTCAACTGGAAATACTGGTTTGATGGTTTCTTATATAATAGTATACAAGGAGCAAATGCATAAATGAGCAGAGCTGTCTGCCGAAAGAGCATACGAATGCGAACTTGCCATTATTTTCCTCCCTTTGAATTCCATGATGATGCATGACCTTCCAACCTCCTGACCAGCACCCCTACACGTGAAACATAATATTAGTATTGCATTATTCATGTATTGGGTTTAGAACTGGACACACATACGTTCATACGCATTAATTTCCTTCATAAATCAAGATTGCAGTGGAACATTCACAGAACCTACAATGGTCGAATGAGGAGTTGGTCGCTCTCTTCAGCGGGAACAGCCACGTCCATTTTACGTTTTGAAGCCATGGCTGTTAATATTATAACTCATAACATAAGTAAATAATAAGTATACAGTAGTATATGCTAGCTACTGCAACGTAATGTACAAAACCTGTAGTTTGTTGTGAATGAATGGGCGTGCGGTTATGGGGGGGAGGGCGGTCTCGTCACATTACCGGTGCTACGCAATAATAATGCCGACTGGATTTAAAAAAATAAGTAACACAGTCCGCTCGAGATAACTAATATATTTGGGTAATTTATTGTCATGAATTAATTTTAATACAACAAATCAGAAAAAATATTTTATGAAAAACAAATACATGTGAATGCCACGAATTATACCGCTACTGTGCCATCTACCATGATATGCCCTACATACTACATACTTGTTGCGACCCCTTTAAGTAGCATTGGGCGGAGGTTGTGTGTGGAGCACAAAGGAAGTGTCAAGCACAGGTCGGGACAGATAAACAGAAAGGAAAAGTCACTCGCAGAAGAAATAAATCACCCCTTATTGTATCGCTCAATAGAGGTATGCTATAATTAGGTATGTCCACTATGTGTGGCAATCACTTTGATATTCTATTCTACCATTTTCCTTACGGTACAGTTGCGTTGATGTGGTGAACTACAGTTGGGTTGGGAAGAGTTGTTTATCATAGCGACAGCTTTCCGTTAACACACAGATGATTTATTAGACAGTCATGGAAGTATGCACAGAAAAAAGTACAGAGTAAGATAGGTAGCTTTGTATTATCCTTTTTTTTTTACACCAGATATAAATACCAGAATAAAAAAATAAAAAAGAAGTATAAAGGACATTACTTGTTACACATTTCAATTGGTACACAAATGGTGGATAAGGGAAACCATATATATATATCATTATGTTGGTCAATGGCCAAGGACAATTCCTGACTACCATATGGTAATCACATATAGCATATATACATATATATAGCAATACAATTTTATTATTTTATTGTTTAAATTTGTATGCTATTTTTAGGCAATAGTGGTTGAACGTCGTCATGGTGAAGGATGTTCCGGAAAGTAAAAAAGCGCCACAGCAGCAGCAGTTCTCAGAGCAGTGAGATTAGCACTAAGAGCAAGGTATGGCTCTACACACACACAAGCGCACACACACACACACGAGTGTGTGCATGCATCCTGGCACTATTAAAGTTATGACAAGTCAGCCCCTTGCATTTCTAGTGTGTGTTTCTGTGCGTTTGCAGTCTGTAGACTCCAGTTTGGGAGGTCTCTCCAGATCAAGCACTGTTGCCAGTCTCGACACTGACTCCACCAGGAGCTCAGGTCAGAGTACCACCTGATTTGAAATGCTCTCTAGTTCTCGTCAGCGTACTCTTAATCTCTTCAACCACGCTGTCTGTTTCCCTAACGTCTGTCTTGCCGTGCTGTGCAGGCAACAGTGTGTCAGAGGCATGTGTGGAGTTCAGGGTCAAGTATGTGGGAGCCATTGAGAAGCTTCAGTTTGCCATGAGCAAGACTCTCCAGGAGCCTCTAGACCTCATTAACTACATTGACGCTGCCCAGGTGAAGTGCTCGGCAAAGTGGCAAATAATATATATCATAACAGGTTTGAAAATGTCCTCTTCTTCTCTACTTTTCAGCAAGATGGAAACTTGCCATTTGTGCCTGGAGATGAGGAGATGGTCTTGGTAGTGTCCAAGTATGGAGTCAAGCTAGCATCGCTGGACCAGTGTGTGAGTAGCGCAAGTTAAATTGACTGAGGCATGTGATGTTCTTGAAATTGGTCAACTGGGTCATGTGATCAATGGCACAATTAACTTTATCCTCCTAATGGAGCAAGTTTTGACTGGCAACCTCACACACGTTTTAGGTTTATTGAAATACTCTTTGCTTTGTTATTTCTCAATAGCGGTGACTTAGGTTGACTTCCGACTGTTACAGTATGCCATTTGCACTAGTGCTAAATATCTCCAATAGAGAGACTAATGTCAATTCCTCTTTACATACAAGTGTATAGTGACATACATGGACTGTGCACATACACCCCTTTTCGCCTGTCCTTCGATAACAGTTGAGCTTTTTTGAGTCTGACAGAAACCCCTTCGACTGTCTGTTTAACTGTTATAGCCTACTATGCTGTATTGTCCAACCTAGTTACAGTAACTAGATTGGACAGGTGAAAGGGCTCATCAAGTTGCGTTGTGTTCTGTTCAGGATGTTCTGCATCGCCACCCTCTTTACCTGATTGTTCGCATGCTGTGTTACGATGACGGCCTTGGAGCAGGAAAAAATCTGCTGGCTCTCAAAACCACTGATACCAACGAGGAAGAGTGCAGCATCTGGATTTACCAGTGCAACAGTGCAGTGAGTTTACACTACATATACTGTATGTACACTACATATACTGCATTTACACTACGTATACTGTATTTACACTGTTATACTGTATGGACACTACATATACTGTTTGTACGCTACTTTACGTGAAAAAATAGAAGTGTCTTTTAAATATTATCTCACATGTAGGCCTCTGGAGGGAAAACTTGCCTGGAAACTAAGCCATGTTTAATTTTCACTGACTATCTCAACAGGAGCAGGCCCAGTCCATCTGCAAGGTGCTCTCGGCTTCGTTTGACTGCGTCCTGACATCAATCAAGACCTGACAAGAGGCCAGATACATGCATACAGTAGTTGAGTTCTGGCCAGAGGAGGTTTGTAACATCATAACTGACAAGAGTGACAGGGGATAAACTCTGAATTTACCAATGTAGGACTTGCAGTAAGCAATTGTGACATATATAATTATTTCTACATGCTTGATTCATACAACTGAAAGACCTCCATGATAAGAATCTGAATTAAAGTATGTTGATTTGTTTGTGCACCATTTGTGTTTGCAAAATCTAAATACTTGTATTCACATTCTAGTCATATGGGGTGCAAACTTCAGAGGTAATTTAATGTGATATGATTGGTTGATGTTAAACTTGAATAATCCAAGATTGCTTTATTTAAATTGGCCTATGTTTGGTGAAAACATTGCCCTCCTATTGTAATGCGCCTTTCATATTTACAGAAATATATTAAAGCAATGCTAAGTATTACATAATAATAATGATAGTTTTGAGATATACCACCAGTGTTTAAAAGCAAACATTTACTTGAAATAATTCTTGCACTCCTGCACTCATATTGACATCACCATGACATCTTCCATTTAACAAAATGGGTTGCAATGGAAGGAAAGGGGTTAGCATTTATTTAAAAAGTATTGTGTCAAAGCTGTAATGTAAACACATCTAACATAAAAACAACATTGTTCATGGTATCACAGAATAACAATACAAAAATGTGTATTTTAATTGGTATTATTTCTTTCAACTGAGGAAAAAAAAAAGTTTTTTGTGCAATATGGAGGACAAGGTTTTGACAATAAGGTACTATTGTTTTGTCTCCCATGTAATATTTATAATTGTATCAGGTTAGCAAATGTATTGTGATTGTTTGTACTTCGAAATTAATTCATTTTTATTTTAGTTTTATTACAGTGGGGTGTGCTGACTATGTATGGTACTGGAATATTTTATGTCAGAGTGAAACTGAATACATAATGTTCAAATTAAAATGTTGTCCATTAGAACAATAATATATTGCAGGTACTGTATACTCATTGTATATAAACTGTGTTGTGGGAAAAGTGTTTTTTTAATCTGGTACATATTGCTGACTGGCTGCCAACTGTAAAGTTGATTAAAATGCCTTTTGTTTTCATATATAAATATATATTTATTTATATATAAATATATATATTTTTTTATATATATTTGTTCTTTACTGAAATGTATTTGGCCCATTTCTGATATAATCAATTGGACAAGGTACATTATATGGTACATTGAAAATTGTAATGGCAGCTCTTAGGTTATTTATCATTTCACCCTTTCAGAAATTGTAATGAATCTCAACTATGTTAAGCTGGGAAGAACATGTAAAAAGTACAGCAGCAAATCCATTTTGTACTACTACTAGCATAATAGTATACTGTTCTTTAAATGAAACTGATAAACAGGTGCAAGCGTTTAAACCAGCAGATGGCGCTATTGAGCCATTTGTCTAACGACATTTAACTTTGAAGGTCTTGAACGTTTTCACGTTGACGGCAACACGGCACACGGACCCCTTATTACATATGGTATAACAAGTTGCGCGCCATCAATAATGTGTAGCCCGGCCTATAGTGCCATGTATAAAAGTAGGAAACTAACAAAGTCATTAAAATAGACATTTAAAGCACAAGTTGTATTTATGTTAATTTATGTTTTGACATTTAAATTCTAATTAGAAAATAGGTTTGGGATCAAATTATTTGGAGGACCTCCTGCAGTACCTTTGAGGAGACCCTAGGGATCCCAGATGTTATGTTGAAGATCTCTGGTTTAACCGCAAGGCTTACAGTAGTTGGGTTAATTAAAAATAGGCTGACAAACAGGACTGTTTATTTTATTATACCAGTTTCAGTTCCGCCCCCCCCCCCATCCCCCCATTTGCACATTATAGTAAGGAATCAATGCAGTGTTCCTGTTCCAGACAGAGGGCATGGTCCAGCTAAGATCACATCTGGCGACAGCACATCACAATGTTTTTAAAAGACATTTATCAGAGGTCTCCTCTTTTTACATTTAAATATCAACAAACAAAATAACAAATTAAATCTATTTACAAGCATTAAACCTTCCCATTTTCAGTAAGTTCATAATAATGACGGGAGGGTGTGGTGGTTGCGATTCACGAATCTCATTCACAAAACCATGAAAGGCTCATTTCAGGTTAAATATAAACAATTATGTACACAAGGTTGCTCTGCAATCAAAATCTATTAAAATGTCCTATATAATGAATCATTTTATTTTCTTAACATGAGCTCAATGCAGCTTTCTAATAGGTATACCCTTATTTTGTTGCTCTATGTATTTTTTAATGCGCCTAAAAGAACATTTAAACCGATAGGTGCCCACACATAAAGAGCACTGCTCTGTGAGCACGTGTTTTAAAGGCAAAGGAGAAACCCAAAAGTCACTGGACTGTTGAGAAAAAAAAAATCTTAAAATGTGGATAATGCTACAGTAATAGCAGCAGTGACACACACACACATCCTACTGCAATAAGGCATATGACAGGTAGGATATAGAGACAGCCCAAGAAAAGAAAAAAAAACGACATGTCAGGTGAAAGACGGCTTCTTCCAGCCCCGAGCAAAGGACATATTTAGCATGTTGCTATTGTATATGATCTACAGCACTAAAACCGCATAGGCATTCATGTTAATGTGTCACGTCACAGTTAATTTGCAGTTATCATGCACTGACACACAAGCAAATGCAGAAGCGAGAGAATGGGTTCTCCCAGATGTGATGAGTAGAAAGCTATTTATAAAAGACAGCAGCCCCCCGCACCCCCATCCCCGATATCTGTGAAGAGGGATAGGGAAGTACTCCCTCTGACAAAGCTATCATATTCCTGGGTTAGCACCATAAATATATCTGTCTCCACACCAGAGGGACCTCTATAAAGTTCAAATCGGTCACCTAGGATCAAATACTTGTTTAAAAAAAGCTGCATTTAGCTAGAAATGAGGTGGAATGTATGCATGTTGACAATATTCACATTCACAATTTGTGTTAAAATATGTTGCTGTTTTGAGAACTTTCCGATAAGAAATATGTCTGCCTTAAATACTGAAACAGAAACCTTAATTTCATCCGATATGTGGTAGAGTGATGATGTGGAAAGTGCATTTATTGCGAGAAGTCTTTCAATACAATCACTTATAAAATCATAATAATCCTAATCAGAACAGACAGAACGTTGCCAGGGTGATGTTGCCAGGGTTGACATGGCGGTGACAGGTCGTTAGCACAGTTCTACGACAAGATGCCAAGCTGTGAAGACGCTTGCTGGCAGTGCCTAATACTTGGACAATCGAAGGAAAATGACACCATGGGACCTTTCATTCACTAATAAAGTGTACAAAGGTAACAGGGAAAGCTCCTCTTCTCTTAGGATCCCCTTCGATGTGGCCCAGCTGAGAAACAGACAAAAACATCATCACGTCACTCCCAAACACATACCTGGATGGATTTCAGTAGAAGGTCAAGACAAAACACTTCAACTGAGGTAAGAGAATAACTCAACTATGACAGACACAGCACTAAAATGTTACCAAATACCATCTAACAAACCACATAACTACACTATACAGGGCTAAATCACACAAAACCTTTCAGTGAAAGGTTATACTTAAAATATTACCTTATGTGACCAGTAATGAAAACTGCCCTTAATATCTCCACTTATGTCATTTAAAAAGTCTTCTATACCTGAAAATAAAAGGCTGTGACATATTTCTGCACAAAAAGCTAGAAATTAATACGATAAGGTTACAGGTAATGCAATACAATAGGATGATAGACAAAGGCAATTGAATACCAAAGTGATTATTACCAAACTGCCCAAACATAACTTTTAAAAATGAAACAAGAATTCTTCTCTGTAAGTAGCCTTGTGTTATGCGTCATGTTGTCAAACCCCACCAAAAACCTCTTCACTAGTGTTATACCATTTTAGGATTCAAATGGAAGGAGTGCCTGGCCAATAATACACAGGGAGGGTGAATAAATACGGTCCCATCTGCAGCGGTGGCTTGGAAGAATACAATATAAAATACGGCTGTTTTCAGACAAGGGGCTCCACCGAAGATGCAACAGCAGGTAGAAACAAAAACTGTGTCCGTTTGGGGGAGACATGGGACAGAATGAGCTTGTGTGTGTGTGTGTGTATGAGAGTGAGTGAGTGAGTGAGTGAGTGAGAAAAGCTGGATTTGGACCTGAACTGAATAGGAGAGCTTAGTATTCAAGCCTGTCCCAAAAGGACGCTCGCTCGCACACGCACACACACAAACAAACAAACACTTTGATTGACAGATACTGACCCACCACTCCTGGTCCTCCTCTCCATCCACGACAATAACCTCCCCCTCGGAGAAGGTCAGCTCGTCTGGATTGTCTGCCGCACAGTTATAGATGGCTTGGACTCGCTTCGGCTTCTGTTTCTGACACATGCGTGTACGCACGCACACACGCGCACACACACACACACACACACGCACGCACGCACGCAACTATTATGTGTGGTGCATGAAACAGTATCTTGTGGAAAGAAAGAGGCTACTGTGATATCAAGACGCTGTATTCACACATCTTCACTCTACTGCCATTAGCTTCACAATGTTTCCCTAGGGGCCGCCTAAACACCATAACCATCATCTGCTATCTTGACTTGCTAATAAGACGCTTGTTTCTGGCCGTTGTCTGACCCGTGTGTACCCAGATGAGGAAGGAAAGAGATTCTATTGCCAAGTACGACATCTTGCCTACGCTTTGATCTCCCTGCTATGCGTTCCGATGGCCGTGTTCAGTGTCAACAGCTCAGGAAGACCTTTCTCTACAAGAAACCCTTGGTTACACCAATACCATCCCAGTGACACGCAGTGTAGCGACATCGAAGGGGATCCCATTAACAACATGGGAATCCATGTCTTGGACCGAATGCATTAATCCTGTTATTCCACCCCTTGTGGAATGACAGTGGACAACATGACCACAGCCACAGGAATGATTACCAGAAACAATGCAACACTCACAGGGTACGCTTTCCTAGGCATGGGGGCCGGAGGCAGAGCTTGACCTATGGAGTTCCGAGGGCATCCTGGCACTTCCTTAGCTGGAAAAGGAAGAGGATATGACGTCAGAATAACAAGGAAAAAAAAAAATAAAATAAAAAAATAACGTTCCACAGGCCCTCAGAAAAAAACTGGACTTGTCATGGAAACGTCTGATTTCTGTACAGTGCTGTGGTCCACAACGGACTAGCTGCCATTTTGTCTCCACTATACATTTACGGTACCCACCTGGCCTTTCAATGGATCCAGTTCGATTAACAGGCACTTTGCTGAAGCTTTTGTCATTTCTGGGAGGGGGGAGAAACACATAGATGCAAGTTATTTGTTTGCTGGAGTCTCCACTCAGGTCACCGGTGTATTTACAACCAAATATCCCCTCATAATCCACCACTGTTGGAGATACAGTCAGCCCTCAGAGAGATATTCTGGCTGCTTTGAAGGGAAGGTTACCCATGAAGCTAATGAACCTGCTAAATAATATATCCACTTACTGTATGCCGTAGAGGACATACAGTACTTGTACCAAAGCTAAAACAAACAGCCCTGCGTAAACACGCACATTTATTTATTTTCTCTTGACCGAGACCAAGACAGACAGACAGACACAGTATTTATGCTTATGATGTATGTGGTCTATCATGGCTGTCTTGCTGTATGTGGGAATGTTAGTGTGTCCGTACCCTGCGGGAGACTTAGGTGGAGCCGCTCTAGACCCAGGTGGGCCCTGGCCAGACTTGGACTGCAGGCCCATAGCCACAGGAGGGAGGCCCAGGCCTGGGACGCAACATGTTCAGTCATTAGTAGTGCAATATACAGGAGACCACTGAATCAGTTTCTGTGGTTTTTACTATTTAGACCATTTTATTTATATTAAATACAGTATATGCATTTTGTATAATATGTAGTTTCTATACAGCTTTATACTGTTGTATGCTTAAGTTTCATGGCATGGCAGTGTTAAAATGTTAATAATTATAGCTCTGTACTAATTTAACCACCTAAAGCTCACAGATTGTACAGGTGCTGTATAGTGCATATAATACATAATGTAAAGTCTATGGACTGCTCGTATTTCCATTATTGAAGATGGGGAGAGGCAGGTGGGGTTCCGCACCTGCCGTTGAAATGAGTCTCAGCGGGGGCACAGGAGGGTGCATGTTGGGGGGGTCGGAGGATGACCTCTGCCGACCTGCCAGGTCCACAGTAGTAGACTTCCAGCTCTGGGACACCGATGAGGAGCCCATCCCTCCCAGGCTGGGTGTATGGGCTACTACAGCGACGCACAAAGATGCCATTGTGGAGAGGAGAGGGTGAGAAAACAAGGGAGAGACAGAATAACGGATTAAACAACCCGCCGGGGGGGGAAAGGAAGGGGTGTGTGTGGGGGGAGAGAGAGAGAGACACAGAGAAATACATTCCATTTTAGCAGGGCGAGCGTCCACTTTTGAAGTCAGGCCATTGCCGTTTGAGTGTGATTGGTAGAGACGGTTCCATATGAGGAGGGAATGTGTAGAATTTGTAGCCGGGGCTGAGGTGGGGAAGGAGGGAGGGCTGGCAGGTCTCCAGTAGACCACTAACGTTATTGCAGAATGTCTAGCGGATGAGGCAGTTGCTAGAGAAGCAAGAGCTTCAACACCAGAGACATTCATTAACATAAAGAACATCTGCTATCTCCTATTTTTTATTCAGCAACCTTTTACAAAAGTGTCATACAGACGGATAAATTATCACCAGCTGGTTTATTGGTTTCAAGCTAATTTGCAAGCCCTCTTGCTTACAGTGAAGTGGATTCTTATCTGAGACACTAATTTAGGAGGTTAAGAATATACTAAAAGTAGTACTTCTACTATGAGACCTTTGTGGTGTTTAAAAGGTCACAGTGCTAAATTAGATACTTACGGTAGTCTAATGTTATTAAGGCCAAATGCTAAGTACTAACGCCATTTACCTCAAATTGCACTCTTCTTGATAAGAACACAATGGCTGTCTACAAAATATTGTCTAAAACTTTGGTAACTTTCTTATTTGAGGACACTTTAAAAGTATTACTTATAAATAAGGTATCACTCCATTGATTTTTTCAGCCAACTTCACTTCAGTTTTATAAAGTGTTTATTCTATTCATGCCCTGTAAAAGGCTACTTTGCTTGTACATCACTGAAAGAGGGTACAGAAGCCTAGAAAGAACCACTGATATTGACATGGTAGTAGTCATGATGACAATATTCTGTAATTGTTAGAATTATCCTGTAATAGAATATTGTTTGCTTATTTGCTTGTGTATGGCCTGTCCAACTATTGACAAATGTTCTACATGTAAGTCACTTTGGATAAAAGCTTCTGCCAAATACAGTAACTGTAAATAGCCACAGTGATATAATTATAAATAATTAAATCCCACTATATTTATAAGTAAAGTCAGCAAGCTAAATGCTAAGCTAATATATATGAATTTTTTTTTTGTCAAATTCAACAAATAGCTCCTCACATTTCGCTATCTTAACGCTCTCTGTGCATGTTGAAAACATAATCTGATACTTCTACACAGCCCTGGCTCCATAAATAGCAATATAAACAAAGTGGTGAACACCTCTCATATCAACAAACCTGCGGAGCGATACTGTTTTGATTTGAGCTGTTGCAAGTTGCAAGAACGACTGACCCTGTTTTTAATAGATCCACTTCATTTTGGCACTGGCACTAGAACACACCGGCTTTTCACAGAGAGAAACACCACCACCACCACCCACCTAAATTCCTCGGGGGCAGGGGGGGCGCTGGGGAGGTGCAGGAGGTGGGTGAGGAGGGAGGGGCACCCAGCTGGCCTGGGGGCGGCGGGGTGGCGTTGAGGACAGTGCCGTAGGTCTCGTTGTTCACCAGGCTGGGCAAGTAGGGCCGCTGCTTCTCCTTGGCCACGGAGCCTGGGTTGGGCTGGTGGTAGTGGTGGTGGTTGTGGTGGTGAAGGTGCTGGTTATGGTGGTGGGAGTTATTGGCTGGCGTGTAACAGCTCACCGGACGCTCGTCTCTTCGATGAGGGCTGGGCTAGAAGTTCCCAGAGGAGAGACGAAGAAGGGGTTAAAGCAGTAGTTCACATAGTTGGGAGGACGAGGAGAGAAGATGATTTCCTGAAATCAAATCAAATAAACTAAATAAAAAATGTGCCATTATTGTTAATAAAGTTATTAAAACGACTTTGAGTGGTGTATTCTGCTACTATCTTATATACAATGACTACTATATTAAAAAATATTCCGGCTGTTCTGCATCAATCACCACCAGGGGATAGTGGGTCTTTGACAGACTGATGTCCACGGATCAATTAAAAAAACAGGTTTCCCTCATTTGCTAAATTTTGAGACAGATACAGACAGGTAAGACAGATATATATAGACACACACAGGATTTTTAAAATAATTTTATTAGGATTTTATTTTATTAGGATTTTTTGTAGTAGACCAACACAAAGTGATACATAATTGTGAAATATTTCATTTTTACAAACTTACGCTGCAATTACAGCTGCAAGACTGTACAGTATGTCTCTACCAGCTTTGCACATCTAGAAACTGACATTTCTGCCTATTTTTCTTTGCAAAATAGGTCAAGCTCAGTCAGATTGAATGGAGAGCGTCTGAACAGCAATTTTCAAGTCTCGCCAAAGATTCTCAATTGGATTTATATCTGGACTTTGTCTGGGCCATTCTCAGACATGAATATGCTTTGATCTAAACAATTCCATTGTAGCTCTGGTTGTATGTTAGGGTCCTTGTCCTGCTGGAGGGACTTTTGCAGACAACAAGTTTTCTTCTAAGATTGCCCTGTATTTGGCTTCATCCATCTTCCCATAAACTCTGACCAGCTTCCCTGTGCCTGCTGAAGAAAAGGATCCCCACAGCATGATGCTGCCACCACCATGCTTTACGGTGGGGATGGTGTGTTCAGGGTGATGCAGCGCAGTGTTAACTTAAATTCTCTCTGATGTAAACAGAGTTTAAACAGCAAACACTCTGATGTCACACAAACTGATGTTACAAGCCAAAAACTGTTTTACCTGTGTACACCTGAACACAGAGTTGAATTAACTTTGCCCTGGAATGAGTTTGCCTAAACTCAGTTTTTAGTGATCGTATCACGTTCACGTGTAAGCGACAGGCCAAACCGCGTAGAAAAAGGTACCTATTTAAACATAGCATACGTGTGGACTAGGCATAACATGTATGGGAACCGCCGAGTTAGTGTATATACCCATCACAGTATACAAGTATGGAGTAACACGTCTGTTAGGTTGTGCCCGTACCTCCTGGGCACTGTTCTGTGTGTTGTATTGGTGGAGAGCCTTGTGGAGGCTTAAGGTGCATGTGCCTTTGGTGTGGAGAAGTTACAGCTGCTGCATATGTACTGTACATGTAAAGGCTGCAATTAATCGGGGGGCTTATCCGCACCTTCTCATCGAGGTCCTCGTCGCTCTCGTCCAGGTCTTCGTGCTGCAGGCGCCATTCATACTCCACGTGGACGTGGGCGTTGAATTTCCCCGCTAGCGCCTTGTTCAGCTACACACCGACAAAGAGTACACGCCCACAAGAATGACTAACGGCATTTGGACATCTTTACGATGCGATGACTACGCAGGCAAATATGTTATCTAGATATACTGTGAGTAAACAGTCGGGGAAACTCACAAGATCTTCACACTGGATGTGTTTTAGTCTCTTGGCGATGTCCAGCGGTGTCTCCCCTGATTCATTAGCTACAACAGAGAGATCTCAGCGTTAGCATGGCCGCGTGACGCAAACCCATGTTTCTCTGGTTGACAGAACCTGTCTCATGTTTGTTTATATAAAAAGTTCCACAAAAGGTACAAATTTACTGTTGCAAAGACCTTGATTATACCAATATACTCCTAATACAGCCTTCATTGACTCCCATCTTCTCTAACCCACACCTAGAGCCAAGTGCACTTTTGTGCACACACGCGTTTCAAAACATAGCATATAGGCTGGGGAGCTGCGGGGGGTATGACACATTGGAGGAGTCTACATTTAAGGTAGGTTATCTCTACTGAGGGTTTTTAAAAGACGAGACCCACAACAGAACACAATAAATGAAAATAAAATGTTTACAGAATATTTACTTATTCTCAATTTTGGAATATGGACACATTTATAGTAAATAGTATGATTATGTTATTTGCCTAACACTGAGCAATCCTTTGTTTTGGTTCCTCTCTGTCTCCCTCTCTCTCAACGTTGAACTGGGGCAGAGAGATTAGGATGTTGTGAGAAACAGACGTCAGGGTCTGCTGGCAAAGACACTTCCCCTGGGAACGGCGCTTAAGATCTGGGTCCAGTGGGAGGGAAACGTGCCGGTGTGTGTGTGTTTTTGTGCGTGTGCTTGTGTGCGCAAGGGGAAATTATCAACCAGTTGAAAAAAAAGAGATAAATAGATTTCTAGCAAGAATAATGTCCGTTCACTCTGAAATGGTGTGCCTTCTACTGTGGAGACAAGGTTGTGTGTGTGTGTGTGTTTATACGAAAATAGCTGAGAAAGAGAAATAGAAGCCTCTGTACTCTGACACACAGGTGTTTTGAGTTCTTTGTGTCTTATCAGCAAACATAACTGAAACAAGACTGTTTTCCTAACAGTGTTGCAGTGTATTCTAATACTAAACAAATAAGCAGTTTAATGTACAAACCTAACCTCCACTTGACCATGAATTTAGAATACAGGTAAAAACTACATTGTATATACAAACATGCGTAATTGTCTTGTTGCACCTTTTACAACGGTGAGAAATGAGCATTTTGTTTTCTGTAAATGTACAGCATACATTGGAGAAGAGCTCTGATTAGCCAACACAGCGTGATTTAAGTGATCCGTGATATTCTGAGTGAATGTAGCCAAGGAGACTGATTGCTGATTGTGTATGTTTTCCATACCTATCTCTATGGAGGCTTTCCCTCGGAGCAGCAGCTTGAGACACTCGCTGTTGTCGGTCAGACAGCAGTAGTGCAGCGCTGTGCTGCCTTTGGCTGTCTGCTTGTCCAGATTCACACTAGAGGACACGCGCACACACACACACGCACACAGCAGGGAAGGCTTGGGTTATGGTTTGCAATACAGATGTGAAGAAATGCCTCTGCTCATAGTACCGGTTTTATATAAATGATTGATATATATATATATACACACACACACACACACACACAGCATATACAGTGTGTTCTGGTGTTTCCTCCATAATGCAATGTTGCTGTTCACTGTACTGTTAAGTATTACAGTACCTGTTCTGCGTGAGGAAATCTACAATGTGCAGAGATGTTCTGTCCACTAGTCTAACTGCGAGATGAAGGGCCGTCTCTCCTTGTTCCTGAAATACCAAAAAATAACACTCTTCAATACTGAGAATATTAGTTTTTAATGAATGACTGCTCAACGGAAGAGAGGCCCAGAGGAAGGCAATCTAATTCGGCCTCATGAAGAGCGCTACGATGACAAGTACTATGGGAGAGTTTTTACAAGGGGCGCACAAAAAGGCAGTGTGTATAGCTAATCATAATAATTTATTATAATTAGCATGGTGAGTTTCCTACAATGGATGGGCCGTATTGCCCGTATAACGCACGCAGTAGACATCCCCTTTCTACAGCAACTTGTATGCCTACTGCATTAGCTCTTGTGCTTTTCCACATGCACTCATCGGTTGTGTCTGAGGTGGTTCTCCATCTCCTCCAGCCAGAATCATCTTAATCTTTGGATTTGCATAAATTCACATTCACAACAGAGCGCCGGGGTCAAACACAAAACAACAGACCAAAAGAGGTTATGAATTATTGCTGCTACAACAATCATGTACTACATTATAGGCTACTAATTTTTCATTTGATTAGCCACTTGTGCTATGGAATTGTGAGAATGTCAACGCAGGATCTTGCCCGGTCTACTACAACTATATAGCCGCTGGTTTGGTTCGTATACGTAGGTCTGTGTGACTACTGACTTGTTTAAACCCTAAAATCAATCTAATTTAATGTTGGCTTGGTAGATCTTGGTATAACCTTTTTCCTAGTTATTCGGGGTCGTAATCCTCCGCCTGCCTGACTGAGGAGAAAATGATATAGGCTACTTGCTCTGTTGTGGATAGGGAGGACGATTTATTTGAAATGATTCGTTTGAATGCGGAAGTTTAAACCTAAAACTGGAATTGTGAAGCGGCGGCCCACAAGACCACCTTACTTTATTTTAGTTAAATTTAGTCGCACTTTTAAAAACAAATAGTTGCAAAATGCGACTGATTGGTTGCAGTCTGGAGCCCTGCGGTATATTTACATAGACACAAATAATTAACCACATTAGAAATAATATTACAGTTATGGTATGGTAAGGTTTTTCCACGACAGAGCCCACACACACAACACAGCCAAAAGCTCTCTAGGCAGGTGTACTGACGTGTCCGTTGGCCAGCGGGATGGGCTCCATGAGGTCCACCCCCTCGGCGTACACCTGTATGAGGGAGAAGATATCGCGGGCCTTGACGGCGTCGCACAGCGTGTGGAGCTTGGACACTCCGTCCGGACACTTCCGCCTGGCAAAACGCTTCTCCAGGTACTTGGCTGTGATGAAGTCCTTCCTTGCCTGCCTGTGAGCAAGCAAATGACTCTTTACTGTATTGCAAGGGCTACATCGAGCTCAAGGAATGGCTTTGAGAGGCATATATGTCCTTGTGAGGTACACACAATATGCATGGCATGCATACGCATGCACAACATTTGTGCATCGCATGCTTTCCCTTAACCTCGGAGACTAACTTGCAGCAAACAAAAGTCACCACTATAGTGCGTTTGTGAGGTGCACAACTGCACCCACCTGACCTCCTTTAAGCTTATTGTACTCCTGTGTCGCTAAAATGACTAGTGTGTGTGCGTGTGCGTGTATTAGTGAGCGAGAGAGCAATACTTTTCCAATAGGGCAAAGGTCAATAGCACAGAGAGGTGTCTGTTCAATAACCCGAGGCCAACTGTAATGACAGCTTAATTGGGTTCTGGTTAGATGGGTGGAGACTCTCACTTGGTGGGAGACACAGCAGAGATGACTTACATGTCACTGGTGGGGTTGGGTTTGACCACATCTTCACCACTTAGGCAAGACTCCATGATTTCATTAAATCCCGCATTCCCAACATTCTTGGCCAGCTGTAACACACAAACACACATAATCAAAGTGGGAATCAGTGGTTCTCAGACTTTTTGATCTCCACAGAGAAAGTGTTGACTGTTTCCTAAGTTAACTATAAGCCAGTGAAGAAAAAGCCTTAAAAAAAAAAAAAAAAAAAAAAAATGTAATCTTGAATTTGACCTCAAGCCCCCCGAAAAGCATATCACAACCTTTCATGGGGTACCCTCTTCCCAACCATGGTTTGAGAACCATTGCTTACCCTAAAGGGCGCCATGGTTACAGTACAATTCATTTGACACAGAGAGCATTCTACCACCCTCAACTAACACCAAGAGCTGCGGGCTAGCACGGACAAGTGTTATGAACAGAATACTGTACCGCCAACTCACTGTGGCTAGTTCATCTGGCATCTAACAAGCAGCAAAGCAATCACCGCTGGGAGCATTTAATCAAGCCAGACCCACTGGCAATAAATCTCCACACCAAGCAGCGATTAGGAAGGCCCAATAAAATGTTAGCGATTCGGAGCCTGAGGTCTGTTGTGATGCGGGCTATCCCAGAGGAGCAGAGGGGAACAGAACCAGGCCAAGGGCATTGCTGTTCTGCTCTCCCATCCCTCCAGAGCCACATTTCTAATAGGATGATGCAGACGGTTGGATGTTAAGAGTGTCTGTCTCGCTCTTTTTTTCTTTTCATCTCTCAAATGACCTACGACAGCTCTTGGCATCTTTCTATATTACAGTCTCTTTCCTGAACTATATAGAAGTCTTCCTGGTACAATACGGTCGACGGAAGACTTTTTACCAAGAGCTCTGAGGTGCTGAGGACATCCAGCGTGAGGGACTGGATCCTGGAGTAATGGACGCCCAGCTCTCTGTGGATTCCAGAACATTCTATGCAGGTCAGGATGCCCAGGTTGGTGGAGAGCCACGTAGGGTCTGACAGGGAGCGAGCAGGAGAGACGGAGAGATTATGGAGGTTAGGAATGACAGGTAAAAAGATATACAAGCGTAATTGGGTGTAAAAAGAGGCCAAGTACATAGGTGACACACTGGCCTTGCACTACAGGCAGCCCAAGCATGAACAGCATTTTCTGCTCTTTTAAAAACTGGCCTAAGGGAATTGTGTAGTACGGCATCAGAGGAACGTGGCTAGGCCGAAGTGTGTAGGAGGCTGTGTTAAATAGAAGACTTACACCTGTGATTAAAGCTGCGCTTGGGTGACTCGGCACGCTGGCGGCCACTCTGGTCATCAGACGCAACTACAATGTATTTATACGTTTTTTCCCCCTCTTTGAGCAGATCTTCAGTTTGCTCACTGGACCATCCAGTACAAAGACGCATATCACTTCCCTGGGGCTTCGATGTCAACACTAACAACATTAAACACGCATAACATGTCTCCCATTGTCTCCGTTCGCCCGCCACTCACTGGGAGCGCCGCAGTCGCAGCAGACGTCGTTCCCAGTCATGCGCTTCACCTCGCCCAGGATGGCCTTGGTGAGCTCCTGGACGATGTTGTTCTCTCCTACGTGGTGGTCTCCTTTAAACGCCTGGTTTAGCGCCTCCTCCTTGCTGTTCTGTAGCACCGATATCCAACTAGGAGAGGAGAGGAGAGGTACGAGGCAGGCAGAATGAGAAGCGACAAGGAGGGGATAGGAGGACGGAGACAGATGCAATAGAAAAGGAGGAGGAGGAGATAAGGATTAAGGTAGGGGAGGAAACAAGGTCGGACAGTTATATAAGAGGGAGGAAGAGGAGGAGATGTGCATGGGCAGGGGGCGGGGGGGGGGGGGGGAGGTGAGGAGAGCGAGAGTAAGAGAGAGAGAAAGTAACGAGAGTGAGAGAATGAGAGAGAAAGAGAGAGTTGAGTTTTAACAGCACTTTAATTAGACAACAGTATATTCCATTTTATGTTTCAATGTTGTTTTACATACAAAATATAATCCCATCATTATTGACCGTAAACAAAGCTCCTTTATACACATGCAGAGAGAGAGAGACACACAGATATACATAGACACATATAGAGAGGGAGACTCTTACATCTGACAGTCTGCATCATCCTCGGCCTGGAAGTGGTACGTTCTGTCATCTGCGAGAGAAAGAGAGGTGTCATTTAGACATGGGTCAGCGTTAATAAAATAACTATTTTTACACTGTCCGCAATGAGCGCCCCGGCGCTTTGTGCCGAGGTGTTCTCTCTAGCACGGTGACACGACTGATACCATTAGTGGGTTGATTCTCTATATCTGGGTCCACTGTGGCCATAATGCTAGCTTAGGGTTTCCTGTATCTTGTACTGTAGTGCAGCTGCATTTGTACTGTTTTAGCATTTCTGTACAGAAGATATTGGAGGAACATTATTAAATTGTATGTCGTTATATTATTATTATTATAATATTATTATTCTATTCATTATGCTGTTCTCTCTGACAGAATGTTAACGATAGATGCACTTAAGCAATGTGTTTGTGCAGCTGTTCTTTAGCTAACGCACTTATTAGCGTGTGTGTGTATTAGCAAGTCTAACCAATATAATAGGGAAACAACACTTTAAAAAGAAGGTTAACACACGTGATATGAGGTCAAAACTCCTTTTCTCTTCTGGATTATGCTTCACCTGACAAGTGAGCAGGTTGAGTTTAGCTGGTGGCCTGTTTGCCTGAAAGAGAGAGAAAAAAAAAAGTTTCTAAAAACAGATGTTTGACTGCCGTCAGGTGTGAACACAATGATTGGTGTGAAAACACACTCGCTCACATTTAACACTTGGTATGCATGTGGTGGGTCTATATACGCAAAACACGCCTTGGCATGAAGCCAAGAATACTGTAGGCCTAATCAGCCTCTCACACACCTTCACAGCCCGTTTATAACCACAGACAGAAATTATTGTTTTGTTATTTCCACATTCAACGTTATGGGAGCTGTGTGTGTGACAATTGCATCTACAGTACATTACAACATCTACTCAGACCGATGCTCGCTGCATTTGTAGTATAGACAAGCTGGAAAGACCAGATGAAGCACATTTTGTACCTATTGGCTCCGGCCCAAAAGGTGCTCCGCGCAGCCCGATGCATTTCTTACCGTGCCGTGTGAAATTGTGAGGTATCCATTCTTTACTGTACACTTTCTTTTCTGCCACACCTTTCTTAACCTGTCACACACAGGATTGGTTCATTTAGTATGTGCACACACACACACACACACACACACACACACACACACACACACACACAGATTACAGTCAGGTCATTTAGCAGACGCTTTCACCCAAAGCTACTTACTTACAATGAGCACACTTACAAATATTCCCAGCAGTTTAAGGGTTAAGCATCTTGCGCAAGGCTGAATACATTCTGCATGGGAGTGCAACAACGCACACTTGAACACCACTAGATTGTCCTGCCGCATACAGTACATACAGGAACCAGGTAACACTGGCGCACTGGCGTACCACGCGACTAACATGGACGAATGGGCCCACGCAGCAGAAGTGAGATTCCTCATATACAGAACACAACACTAATTAGTTATCAAGGAATCAAGATACCAAGCACGAGCCCTGCCGGTTTTCATCGCTTCTTTAAAAATAAAATACTTCCATTCCCTACTCGTGTGAGAAACAGAGAGCGCTCACCCGTCGCTTTTCTTCTGGAGGTGCCCGCTGCGCTCGGTGCCATGCTCCTTGTTGCCCTGTGGCTGGTGTAGGCTGTAAGTGGCACTCTGCCTCACCTGGGAGTCCTTGGGGGGAAGCATTAAAAAAACAACTTCAACTGCGTGAACGTTTGTTTATAGAAATATTATATAATACAGAGTTAGTTTCATAGAGCTTTTCAAGACTTTTTATAAATCAGGTTTGCAGATATTGCCTAGCTGCTATTCAGCACACATCTATTTTTTTACAGTATATATATATACACACAGTATATTTTCAGTTTAAACTTGTTTTGAGACTGTAATGTAACAACACAACAAAGGCCCAGCTCTGGTGGGACTGACTGAAGTTCCTGTGAGGAAATGCTACAGGAAACATAAGAGGGGGGACGAGCTACCAGGATTGAAATGCTGCAGACACACACAGTTCAAAGGACTAATCAAATTCTGACCTCAAAATAAATGTACATAAACGTGAAACATTTCAACTGCAAATGCCAAACTACAGTGACTTTTTGTGAAGCATCTACGAACAATACCAAAAGTGTAACTCAACCAACAAGGCATTTACGTCGAAAACGCAACACAACAGACAAAGCGCACAACCACAGAAATTATTTCTAATAAATCCACTTACTCTCCTAGACTTGGTTCACGAAAGAGGGATGCAGCAAAGGAGAAAAGAGAGCATTTTACACATGAGACTGTGGTTGCATTAACTACATTCACAGACACATAATTCTTATGTGATCTATTATTTCCCAGTGGAATGTTAATTTCTTTAATTCTTCAAATCCAGCTGACAAGAAAAATGCTGTGTTCTGGCCAAATGCATTTCACAAGAAAAGTAACTTGTCTTGTAGTAAAGCTAGTAATGACTCCAATGTGCATATTGTATAATATTGAAGCTAAGAGTGGTGGTTATATATATAAAAAAAGAAACACACACATAACATATACATATAAAACCACCACGACGTTCAGTGCAACTTGTTTGAAAATGCAGCTACTTTATGAGAGAGGAGCAGTCGTACAAGAGGGGCTCTCAATCTCATAGACTTAACTAATCAGCTTTGTTGTTTAGATTATACACTCATGTTGCTCCTTCAGACCTCACACAGTACTTGGGGAGATGAAAAGAGTGAAAAAGTAAGTGTGTGTGTGTGTGTGTTACCTCCTTCTGCTCCACCTGCAGAGCAGTCTTGAGCACATCTCGTAGTTGTGTGAGCTGTTTTCTCTCCTCGTCCTGCACCTGCTTTATCTGTCCGAGGAGTCATTGGACAGAACATACAAACTATAATAAATACAGCAGACAATATAACCGATCCAATACTAGAAGAGTGATGATGCCAAGGGAGGT
The DNA here is from genome assembly GCA_026546735.1 of Forbesichthys agassizii. NCBI lineage: Eukaryota > Metazoa > Chordata > Actinopteri > Percopsiformes > Amblyopsidae > Forbesichthys > Forbesichthys agassizii. The sequence goes on from JAODLL010082821.1 coordinate 24,878, forward strand.
GGAGAATGTTGCTGTTACCAAGCAACCCTCAGTTATCAGACTGAGGGAGTCATATCTTTGGCAAAAGTCCCATATGTACTATTTAAATATTATATTGCTCCCAAGATGTAGAGGTGAAGGAGACAGAAGGAAAAAAACAGAACATGCAGTTTGAACCAGACTCCAATATCAAAAAAAGGTTTAATAACAGCTTCTGAGAGAGAATTTTATTTTAAGCACAAACGTGGTGCACAACATAATAGGCCTGGAGGCAGCATATCCCGTTATTCAACATATAAGAGATACTGTATATAAAGCACAACCTCAGGGAGCATAAACAGGGTCTCACCGTGTGCAAGTCTGTAGCCAGCTTCTCGATGGAAGGCTTGAGGTTGTCCACGGCTTTCAGGCCATCCTGAAAGAAACTGTACACAGAAAATGTATTCTCAGTGTTTACTCACCAACCAAGCCAAGTAAATAAGTAAGTCAGTCAGTAAGTGTGTGTGTGTGTGTGTGTGTGTGCACGCGCACTGTATCTTACTTGCACTGTGCGTGGAAGTACTTGATGAGGTTTTGCAGCAGGTCCACTCCCTTCTTGATCTTGATCTCGTTGACTTTGAGCAGATACTGTTGGACAGGCAGGGAATACAGATCGTACCTCGTCGGGCCAGTGTGGCATACAGATGCTGTTTACAGGGGCTACACGCCCTTCACACAGGGCCTTCAAAGAGCTCTGAAAGACTGCATATACTTAATGCAGACACCTCTTAGTTCTCAAGTTTTCAAGTTTTCAAGGGAAATAGCTACGTTATGAACATAGTATGCTTACGCAGGACCTACCTGCAGTATAACGCAATGCACCATAAAGTAACATCTCCATTCACAGTTCAAATCAAGATGTCATGCCTGTGGTACAGAGTACAGTGTTTTGGTTCAGACAAAGTAAACTGCACTCTTCTCTACTCCTCCCCCTATGGTGCTCATAGGCTCATACCGATCTCTACTCCTCCCCCTAAAAGGTGCCCATAGTAGTATTATCTACTCCTCCCCCTATGGTGCTCAAACCGATCTCTACTCCTCCCCCTAAGGTGCCCATAGGCTCATATCGATCTCTACTCCTCCCCCTAAGGTGCCCATAGGCTCATATCGATCTCTACTCCTCCCCCTAAGGTGCTCATACTAATCTCTACTCCTCCCCCTAAGGTGTTCATAGGCTCATACTGATCTCTACTCCTCCCCCTAAGGTGTTCATAGGCTCATACTGATCTCTAACTCCTCCCCCTAAGGTGCCCATAGGCTCATACCATTCTTAACCACACAGCCATGTGCACCTTCGTGCACGATTGCGTTTCAAAGCTAGAATGGATCAGTGTCGCTCTAAACAAAGGGTTCGGCATTTCCAGCAGTACAAACCTCGCACATCTGCAGCTGGAAGAACCTCCTCTCCTTCTCCATCTCCTCTGCGATCTCCGCACCGCTGATCTCTGTCCTGATCATGCCGTGTTGCCTGGCATGTTCCTTCTTCTCCTTCTCTATCTTGGTGCTGGTCAGGAGGAACATCACATGGTTAGGACCAAACACGCACGCACGCACACACGCACGCACACACACGAGGAAGGGGGAGGAATGAAGAGGACGTGGGCCATCATTCCTTCCATGCAGCCAGCCATTCTCATCCATGAGGCGTTTCCTCAACAGCATGTTCCCTACAGAACAGATGCAGCGGGCACGTTCCCCACTCCGCAGACTCCAGCTGCGCAGTCTCGTTCATGCGCTCGGTTCTCAGGGCAATGGTCACGCCTGACCACAGACACACCGCATGCCTGATGTTCAGGCACTGTCGGAGAGGTCTGACTGGCAGCCAGGTAGACTAGCACTTATTAAGCATCAAATGACACATTCCGGAATGAGGCAGAACTGGATCAAACAGTGAAGGGTGCCAAGCTTGCGGTAAGGTGGGGTGAATACATGAGACGGCCTCTAAATAGCTCTGTCATCCAATTAACATGATACAGTAAATAAATCTCCATTCTGCAACTCTACAGTTTGTAAACCTCATACTCGTTTTGCATTGCGATTCATGGTGCCACGCCACTTTGGGACTAAATCTCTTGGATGATTCCCCTAACCGCTGTTGGTTGTCTGCTCTGTCCAACAAGCAAAGTGATTTAAGCCTCACACACAGTCTGCAGTGTCTGAACCAGTGATTTCATATGCCTCAATTAGCACACAAATCCTCAGCCTTGGCAGCCAGCTCTACACAAGGTTAAAGGTAAAGTCAGCTATTGCAAGCTATTTGTAAGACAAATTCACCAATTTATCTCCTCCCATTTCGCTCGCTTATCATTCTGAAAAAGTGATCAGACACGTCTACACAGCCCTGGCTCCGTACGTAGGAACATAGGCAAAGTGGCGAAAAGCTTCCCTTGTTCGAGATATATATATATATATATATATATATATATAATTACACCCTTGTCTTTTCTTGTCTTCCCTTATAGTGACAATTATATCGTTAATCGTGATTTGTTCTGGGACAATTAATCAGCCAACAAAAAATAGTTATCGTAACAGGCCCAGCAAGCATTGTCAAAAATGACTAACCCTGGCTTTAATTAAGAGCAACGGACATCACAGTTTGTCAGACCTATGCAGATGCCTGCAGATGCAGTTAGGTCTGTTCAGGAAGAAATATACAATATAAAAGTAGATATAGGATAATGTATATATATAGTAAACCTTAAAGGTGGAGTCACTGTTGCCTCCCCCTTCAATGCCATAGTGTGCCCTCTCAGAAGCTCCACCCCCCCGGACACGCATTGCCAAGACTGTGATAGTGCTGTGTGGTGCGTTCTGCAACACTTTGTTTGTGTTCCCATTTACAGAGCTGGGGCGGTGTAGGAAACACCAGATCATTCTACCTGTGCCACACCGAGCGGACAGCCAGCGAACCTTGAGGAGATAATCACAGAATTTGACACAAAAAAATGTATTCTTACAATCCCCGAGTCCACCTTTAAATATGCGACCAAACGAAGGCAGCAGTAAAACTTGACCTGCCCCCCATCCCGGAGAGCCAGGAGGAGAGAATTCACAACAGGTGGAGCAGCAAAGTCGTGGTCAGATCTCCACGGCACGTGAAAGGAGTGCTGTTACATGTTAGCTACGGTGTGAGCTACACACGGAGGGAGGGCCCTCGAGGAGGAACGGCAGAGCCATACGGTGCAGCAGAGGAGTGTTGTGTTCCATTGACAGCGGACCATCAATGGAACTGAATCATGGGCAAGCGGGTGGGGGGTCAGGAACAGTCACATAACATCCGGCCGAACTCGGGGCTTCACAGCACAAAGCCAGTATGGTCTCATTAAGATCGGTTTGGATAGGGAACATGCATTACCCTCTCAGTAAAGAATGTCCTTTGCAGCTTGTAAAATATACAGGAGGGCTATAAAATTGTGTCATATGCATGCACAATGGCGTGTCAATGGGATTGGGTACGTCTGCGCAGGTGAAAGGTGACAGCGGCGGGGGGGGGGATTAGTTATTTTATGTACGCAATCAGAATGTGTTGATTAAAATGAAAACAATGGGGGGGGGTTAGAGGAGTGTGTTAATTAATAGACAAGCAGACACACAATGGTCAGATCTGTAAACAATCTATAATACTTGATGCTTAATTAACACTAGAAACTATATCAATACATGCCAGTAGGCACTTTAACAGACTATAAAACCAGACGGTCATGGTTTACATCAGAAAAGTATCTCCCCTATCTAATCGAGGGGAGCAAATGTGATGCGAATGTTTAGGTTTCTTACACTTTTGTTTCGTAGTCCTTCCAGGCTTTATCGAACGGCTTTTTCAGGTCCTATAAAACAACAGGAAGTAAGATGCCAGTATAAATAATGTGCAGTCCAACTCTCATGGTGTCTTATATTAGATTAGAATATAAACCAGTTTATTTCAGGACAATGGACAGAATAGCATCTGTATTTTAAAACAACAACTTCAATCTAATACATAGCAACTCCTCAAAAGGAGCAGTGGTTTACACAAGAATTGGAACATTACGCTGTGTACGGCATACACACCACACACACACACACCCATGGTAAGCACACAGAAACAGGAAGTATGCTCCAATCAGGAACCACTGATTCACACCACTGCCCTGGTAATCACCTGATCTCAGCAAATTCAGCAAAAAAACATTTCCAATGTACAAAACAACTCCGTGTGTAAGTGTGTGTGTGCGCGCGCGCGCATGTTCTGTTGTATTTCATCACAGTAAACAAACTCAACTGAATCAGGACTACATGTTATGGTTGACCCTGCGAGGTGAGTGCATTTCTGACAGCTGCAACATGAAATCAGCTGTCACATGGACGTGAGTGAGGCTGTGTAGTCACTTTCCACCGTCACGGGTGTGTTCCCACCAGCTGTTTGACCACAATGCTTGAGTAGCCAAAACATCTCTGCAGCGTTGACTGATGTTAACAGGGATTAGCAGGCATGTGCAATAGGCCATGTCATCTCCCTGAAAACCACCGCAACAGAGCTAATTGCTGTCTACTTAGCCAGGGCACTATGGAAAAATGCCTAACAGCATACATTAATGTTACATTTAGCTGCTGACTCTTCATTGTTTTCTCTGAGAGAAAAAACTGGAAACCTTTTTAAAATGAGGCAGTAAAAGCACCCTGCACTCTAACGAGGGCTAGTAAACCAATATGTCCTGGGTGCAGTAGTGAGGTTTAACTGCTGTGGACATTTTTAAGTCCAAATTGGTTATGGAGTCCTTATCTAATGAGACAGCTTGCTCTCTATAGCCAAGTTATCCTTTTCCACTGGAACGCCTGTCACTTGTGTGCAGTGACAGGTTCAACCTGTCAGCCCCTTGTTTCACTGGGCCAAGGCACACACAGCACTCTGCCACTCAATTCACAGGCTTGGAAAGAACCCTCTGCGGATGGAGAAACCAAGAATAAAAAGCTATAAAAATAAAAGAAACAGTCAGCGGAAGAGAAAGCAAGAGAGCGGAAATTGGTATAAAATTTAAAATGAAAAAGAATGATTAGTCAAAATAGGGAGATTAAAAAGCGAGTATTAAAGTGCCCTGTGCCCTAGCTAATACCACTTTGGACTTACACTTGGCCTTCCCTATGTAATGTAATGTAATGACTGCCTTTTCAGTGAATGTTCACCTTAGCACAGCTTCAGAGGGTTGTCTTAAATTGTTGCCCTAGCTCACTGTTTACATTGGGGAAACAGCTATCAACAAAGGATGTGAGCCTAGGATATCTTTGAGGGAGAGGTAGAAGAGTGTAAACCACTTAGTACTGGGGAGAGTGCTTTTGACCAAAACAACATTTTTTTGAAAAGATGGTTGGAATCATCTTCTATGTCATGCCCCCACAGAGACACAATAGGGGACTGTGCCGTGACTTACTGGTACTGTACAAGGACAACAGAGACCAGCGCCCTGTATTTAAGCTGCTCACATGCGGAGAGCCAGAGTCTGTACAGTTCTCACCAGCGGAAAGTCTGCTGTGACTCACGCAGGCTTACAATCACAGCAGCTAGCGGGACAATAAGCAAGAGGATGAGGGGCTCCGCTGACGTCATGGTAACATCTCCTCTGTAGATCCACTGTTAGAAGAGCAGTCTGGCAGACGTGGCACTTTTTATTCTCCACTGCATCGCATGTGTGTACACGCATGTGTGCGTGCATGCGTGCGTGCGTGCTGCGTGCGTGCGTGCGTGCACAGGTTACGGTCTACAGAATATCTCCTCCCATGGAGTATTCCGACAGTAAGACAAGTCAGTAGTAGCGTAGCTCTCCAAAATATGTTAAACATAACCATGGTTCCTTTTTATCGCAGTGAAAACAGTGAAACTATTGAGGCCATAACGGCAACCTAACGACCTTCGTCACCTTTATTTGCAATCCAAACACCCTCCTGGCAGTTGAAACAGCCACGACGCTTGGTCTGGTCTGAATAACACCGGTGACGGGTTGGAAGACCCTAGCCCTGTAATCATGGAGCCATTAGTAGCCGTCACGGCCAGAGCAAGCTAATCACGCTCTTAGCCCCTGGCAGTATCGTCCGAATATTAACGCGTTCAATAAGAGTGTGTGGAGCTGGGGGAGGGGCTGAGCTGAATCAAATCAAACAAACTGCAGCTATTAGAGTAGAAACACACAACAGCGCTTATGTTACTTGGACAGAGCATTTATCTCGTGTTAAAATTTAATTATAAGGATGAGATTATGCAGGCTTTTGTCACGAGCTCAGCATTTTTGGGAAACTGGCGTAAAATCAATTAATTTCTAAAAGGGCGGCAATGCGTCTACGTGTACACTCACTCGTTCCTTAGAGTCAATGTCACTGCCTTTTACCTCCTGCCTCCCTCCCTCAGCTCCCCCTGCATGGACCTCCTCATGAGGGAGAAACAGAACGTGATAATGATGTGGAGTACTGGAGGGGGGGGGTGGGGGGGGGTGGGGCTTCCTGCTTCATACTCGATCATGTTGTTTTCCACACCGTCTCTTGTCACGGATGCGTGTGACATTCACATAAAGTGTGAGCCTGTGTGTGTGTGTGTGTGTGTGTGTGTGTCTGCGTTTGTATTGGAGTTAAGCAGCAGAACTAGCAGATCATTAGCCATTTGTCAGCCAGAGTCATCTACTGGCTAATTTGACGGCGGTCACTTGACCTGCATGTGTGAAAGTGACTAAATATGGTGTAGTCACAGAAGAACAACACGAAGCAGGTGATAAAAGTGATGAACAGAAAGAAAGGATAGGAGAGAGAGCGGGGATACGAGCCTGCCAAGGTCGTACAGCTCTTCCACAGTAGCGACAATTGTCTGAAAGCATCAGGCCAAGGCACCCTCTCAAGCCAGTCACAGCGGGAGGTCACAGGTCGCCGTGGACATTAATGAGTGCTGATTGGATTACATAGCTGGAAGAAACAGCCTGGGGTATCTGTCTGGCAGTGAACACATGACTGTCTGTCTGACCAGCTAAATGGATACGCATTCACCCGACAAGAAACATTAGCGAGACGCCCCACCAACAGCCTTGGTAACCCTCAGCCAATAGCAACTAAGTATTAGCAAAGATGAAGACTAGATTAGCACAATAACGTTGAAGTGGTTTCTTACTCCTTTGACTCCTTTTAGGTCTCCTTTCAGCAGGCTGTCCAACGGAAAGGTGATGATGTTGTTCATGTTCTGAAACTGAGAAAGAAAGAGAGAATATCAAAAGGTGATTTACAATATGTTGTTGACTTATAACACTGTTTGTGGTGTAAAACAAGGTGACTAATACATAATAGGTTGTTGACACACTAAGCATGTCATTTCTGTATGTATCTAAAAAGGATCTCTCTAAGAATTGGAAGGTAAATAAAAGATTGAAAAGCCAAGGGAACAAAGAGCCAGGCTGGGCCGGCATTCATACAGTATCATATCGTGTGATATACGAGCCTCGTGAAGCGTTGAGACAACAACGAAACAAGAGGCCCTACTCAGCAAGCCCTGTGTAACGTGATCCAGTATAAAGGGCTTACAAGACAAGAGGCTGTATTACCCGGTTGTTCACATGATTCAGCAGATATTAGGTGTTGTGGTGGCAGTGGACGAAAAACTGCATCTAGTGCTGAGTTTGAGGTGGAATAGATGTGTGCGTGCGTGTGCACGCGCAACGTAAATGTACATGTCCTGACTACAACCAAAACCAACCATGTCAATAAAAATATAGTCATGCGCGCGCGCACACACACACACACACACACACACACACAGGACTCACCAGGTTTTTGAAGAGAGCGGTGAGCTCCTTGGTGAAGACAGAGAATTTGAGGAAGGCTGAGCCCAGGTCAGGGTCATCTCTGCACACGCAGTTTTCCCCAAACTTCTCCAGCGCCTGTGTGTATTGCTCCTCATTTTCTACATGGGCTGGAACACACACACACACACACACACACACACACACCAGCTGTGAACCATGGTTTTTAGAAAAGTCAAGAATCGATCGCTAGGCATGAATAATAAATGGAGGCCCTTGAAAGCTGGGCGAGCTTCATCTTTCCAGCTCTCCAAGCCTGAGATCTACTTTCCTTTGCTTCCTTTCGTCACCCAGCATTTCCCATGGTACTAAATAAAACACGCATTGACAACTTATGTTAATACAGCAACCTGTCCGCCTCAAGTAAGAGTACGGTTTTGATGGAAACGTTTATGACTAACAACATTGTTATTAGTGTCCCGTACACATTAAACAAATAGAATGAATAGAGTAAATGTTAACATACGCATTACCATTAACTACTTATGCATTTCGATCACTGCCAACCCGGTGAGGGTCCCTAGAGATTGACGTTCCACTGTCATGTTCCCCACACTAGCTGTAATGAGCTGCATACAGGTGAGAAGGTCTCTTATCACCTGCATGCAGAGCACCGTCACTCTGCTACTCAACTGTGACTTGTGAAAACAAGTTCAGCTCCAACTAGCAACAAAGCCCATTGGCGATAACGGAACTCGCTTAACAATGACCGTTTACAGAGGGGACGGGGGAAATAATGAAACAGAGATGGAGAGATACAGCACTCCTAGTTGGCCTGTTGGCCATCTGCGCCGTAGCCGGAGGGGAAACCCAGAAACTGGCCTTGACACATGTCAACCGGCGTGTCAAAAAGTCCCCCCTTAATTCACCGCAGGGGCAAAGCTAGCCGATTCAACGTCACGCGAGACCAGCCAGCTGATGAGAGCCAACTCCTCTGGGAAGGGAAGGCTGCTCACTAAAGAGAGTTACCATGACGACGGAGGGCTATTTCACCGACAAACGTTAACGGGAGGGTGGGAGGATGACATGCTAGAGTCAAAGAATGGGACAGAAAGGGGAAAGAGATAGCAAAACATATATTCTAATCTGCTGCCCCAACATGACTCATCTCATTATCTGCGCACGCACGCACGCACGCACACACACACAAAGAAGCGTAAGCCGGCAGTTCATAAACAGAGCAGGGTAAACTCTTGTCTGGGCCCCCTGAGATATCCATCATATTAAAATGGAGAAAGCCGAAGCCACTGAGTCACCTCCTGCAGACCTCCCGGGAGATCTCATTTAACGGGTGTGTTGAATGATAACGCTCTGAGCAGCGCCGTGTAGCGACGCGGTTCTGCAAAGGCAGAGGATATTAAAAACAAACCTTACGTACAATCATTTCTGGGTCTATAAAGAGATTACTTAGCTGGATTTATTTTTATGTTTATTTAGCAGAATAGGACATAGAGCACGGAAGAGTTGGTAGGAGCGTTTAATCCTAGGCCATTGGGAACACAGAGGGTTTTAGAGATGTGTGTGTATGTGCCAACAGTATAATAATAAAACCTTTATTAAACAGGAAAGGCTCTTCAGTTTAAAGATTTTTGAATTTTTCAAGAGCATATAGTATGATCCAAAAGCACAATGTAATGACAGAAAATAGCAGAAGCAGAAGGTTTAAACCATGGTTAACTGCTTTGTGTCACTCATTCATGTATAGATTTTTACTGTTCAAATAGCGTTGGTCAACTGTGTGTTTGAGATACGGTAACCATTCTTCATTAAATTAGGAAATGGGTCAAAAAAACGTTATGGTGGTTTATATGACATATTGTAATCACTTTCACAGAATTCTAATATTACAAAGCTTTAACAAGACAGAACTTCACAGGCTTCAAGAGCACTGTCTGTACCACAAATCACACAAAGTAGAAATGAAAACACTTCATATCCAAAGCATCAAGATGATGTGTCATATAAGGGTACACAGTAGAAACTAAATGTAGCCTTTGAGCTTTCTAAACACAGATGCTCACCACACATCTATAGACAAGTGTCTGCAGCTTTGTTGTGGCTCTGGGCAGGCATCGTGCCAAGTGGGCGCTGGTGCCGGCTGGTTTTTGAAGTGGCACATGAGAGCTCCATTCACCCCTGACAAAATGCACAGAGCCCCAGCTCTGCCGAGTGAGGTGAAGTGTAAATATGTCATAACGTGACCTAAACGCAACAAGTCGTGCTTTTTTTGAGCAATGTGACAGTTTCTTATTGGCGATAAGGAAACAAAAAGAGTGATTCTGAGCACCGGGATGGACAACGGTTAACGTTAGTTGGCAAACATTAACAACAACATTTAAGCGAATGTTCCCGTCTCATTACATTTTAACTACACAGCTGAAAGCCTTTTTCACCACCACTTTGTTTACACCAAAGACTCAAGATAGCCACAATGCATTAAACAGTACACCCACAATGGTTGAGTCAACTACTGTAGTGTACATTTTGAAAGCTTTTATTATTTCAAAAAGCTTTATATTTTTAAAGGTTCCAAGGTGTGACATTTTAATCAACATGACTCCCCATTATAAACTTCACGCAATATTACATTTTTATTTTGTATTCATTCAGCTTGACATTTAAATAAAACATTTCCACAGTACCAACTGTACCCAATGTTTTACAGATATCAAGTGCTGCCTGGGTTGTGTCTTGCAAAGCGAAAGAAGTGAAGGGAACAGATGAGCACGAAAAGATGTATTCCTACTGGCTGATTTCTGGGAAATGACAGCCTTTTGCTTCATGTACTGAGGAGGAAGGTCAAGAAGTACATGTGCGTACGCACGTGAAGCAGCTGACACACACACACACACACACGAGAGAACAAACACCGAAAATAAAGTGGTCTGAAAGTACAATAGGTTTCGCTTCATCTCCCACAGTACCACAAACAGTAGTACTCTTCAAACGCGTGCAAATGCTCTCCAAACAGTATACACAGCTTCCAGTCACATAATGCAGATGATCTAAGCATCCAAGTGCTTGTTTTTCCAGCTTCTGTCACTTTCTTGCACCCCCCGACCCCAACACACCCTCACTCACTACGGGTCAGCTCTCAATCTACCGGGCAATTTTACTACCCTCACCTATGGTCATGAAGGGCGGGGCTCTGGCTCATGACCGAAATAACTAGATCACTGGTACAAGCGGCCACAATGGGTTTTCTCATGAGCGTTGGCTGGCGTCTCCCTTAGAGATAGGATGAGAAGCTCGGCCATCCGTGAGGATCTCGGACTAGAGCCGCTGCTCCTTTGCGTCGAAAGGAGCCAGTAGAGGTGGTATGGGCATCTAAGTAAGGGTGCCCCCTTGGGCGCCTCCCTTGGGAGGTGTTCCAGGCACGTCCAGCTGGGAGGAGGCCTCAGGGAAGACCCAGGACTAGGTGGAGAGATTAGATCTCCACACTGGCCTGGGAACGCCTCAGGATCCCCCAGGCTGGATAATGTGGCTCAGGAAAGAGAAGTTTGGGGACCCCTGCTGGAGCTGCTGCCCCCGCGACCCGACTACAGATAAGCGGATGAGGATGGATACATTTATACATTACATACTGTATAATTATAATATATGTATCTTTATCAAATGTGATAGTACACCATGCGTGTGTGTATCGTATCCACTGGTAAACCAAAACATTCAAGTAGGCATGTCCATGTGCGCTTTAGTGCGTTTTAATGCATTATGTCTCGTGAACCAAGCCCAGATATCATATAATCTAGGTTAATGTTATCTGCCAAGCTCTGCATTATTTAACACCCTCTGTGTTCTCTCTCAGCCCAGTAAGATACGTTTAAGTCTTCAACTATTCTGAGCGGTCCTTCCTGCGGGAGAGCTGTTGTTCCTGTTGCATTTTGCTCTAACCCCACAAAATATTCGCCAGGTGCAAAATGCTGTTGGTTAATTCATCATAACCCTCAAGATCTGCCGGAGCCCAAACTGAGACCAGGAGTGGGAGCAGCACTCTCTCCCTTCCTTTGCATCGTTCCCATCTTTCCTTCCCCTTTCAGTCTCAATCTCCTGCTTCCAATTCAATTACATTTACCGTGTGCGTGACCGCGACCGCGTATCAGGTTTTCAAACAGGAAGTGTTCATTTTTGGTTCCCGACAAAGATCGAAAGCTAAAGCATGTTGAGCGCATGAATACTTAAGCTTGAAAACCAAAGCACATCATTATCAAATTCAGACCATATGCACAAGGAAAATCAGTCAATGCTCGCAAGATGTTATCAGACATCTATTGTAAGGCCATTCGTTTTCATGTTGGGTTAAGGCATGTGGTTATGTAAAACCCAACAGAATTCATTCGTATTTTTATTCATTATGAGCAGCTAGATAAAATGATACCGGTAGTGAAATAATTAAGAAACAAATATAGCTGTTTAGATTGGCCCCCAAGAAGACTTTTAAACCATGCAGCTTGTATGTTACATTCCGTTGCATCCCATTTGCAAAACAGGACAGAAGGGTCTGCTTAATGCACTTTAACTGGAGAGCTGTACTTTTCTAAACTAATGTGATTTAACTCTAAACTAAAAGGCCAACATTGTCCATAGGTATTCACTACCTCGTCTGTGTGGTAGAGATGCTGGCCTGCTGTTTATAACACTACCAACCAACCCCAGTCTGTGGCAATCTTTCAACATAACATCTCACTTTCCAGCTCACTCCCTACAGTAATTCTACCCCTCTCTCCCACATCTCCATATTCCCCTTCTCCTCTTCCCCTCTGCCTTTTTCTCCCTTTAGTAATGGCTTACAAGAATCTCTTTTGACCTTTCTCTCCCTGTCCTTTAACTCCTGTCATGTTATTTCAGCACCCTTCCCTCCTCAACCCCCACCCAACTGCCTTTCTTTGCGTCAGTTATTCTCACCAGCAATGGTTTACTTTGAACTCCACAGCACCAGCTATCGAACTGAATGACTGAGACATTGGTAACAACACACATCCCTGTTAAAGATACACAACACGTAGCTCATCTTCCTAAACAGATAGCCTTGTCCCGACGAGGTGACCTCAACATGGGTATCAAAAAGCTTACGATTGATGTCGAGATAAGAGCTCGTCTAATGTGAAAACGGCCAGCGACACCTGCACCTCTCCAACAGGTGCACCCTGCGCATTTCGACTGTTATTATTTGATTTATTATTTTACTATTATTTGAATGTCCGTTCTCCAGCCCGTCTCCGAGAGGTAGTATTTGGAAAAATATTAAAGCCATGTCTGGATGAAGGGTGAAAGGGATGAAGAGGGCTGTTTGGCACACACACACACACACACACACACACACCAGCCCAACAGAGACAGGGTGTGCCCCACACCCCCCACCCCACCCCACAGCTGTTTGTTGAAGAGGTCTGGATCAGACAGCTGGACCTCTGAATGTGAACAGAGATGACTCTGTCCTGGGAGCAAAAATGGTCTCAGCACATTGTTAGGAGATCTCTCCCTCTCCCCCTCTCCCCCTCTCCCTCCTTTGTTCCCAGAAGTAGGGTGCAGTCATTCAGCCCAAACAAAAGATGCTGGAAACACAGCCAAACACAATGGCCGCCGGCGACAGCGTGCACATGGCACGCACCGTACTGTACAACTAGGAATGACTGTGTGTGTGGAAGGGTGGGGGGGTGGGTGACTCTTAAGTGCCTTTCAATGGCAATGTCACATGAAGGGCAATGGAAAGCCCGTGCATGTGACAGGAGTTATGAGGGGCAGCTTGATAGACAGGAGGACTCACCTAGCCCAGATGTGTAGATGGCCTTCACTGACTTCTTCATCTTGTACAGGACACTGCGGTCCACATCCAGGGCCTGGAAACAAACAAGAGAAATTAGACGGGGAGAAAGACGGATATGCAGAAAGGGCAACACGGAGAATAAGAGGAAAGCACAGAAACCGTGGAAACATTAGCTGCTGCACTGCCATAATATTAATGATAATGGTAAACACTGTTGATTGTATACAGTGGCTGAGTCATTGTCGCAGTGCTTGCCACCAATATAATGATCCCATTATTCTGTCTGAGTCGTGATAAAGGGGATCCTATCTCTGGTGGGCATTAGGGGTGCACGATATTGAACAAATGTGATATTGCGATATTGATCATGAAAATTGCAATATCGATATTAATTTCGATATTTTAAA
>JAODLL010082823.1:0-14999 GCA_026546735.1 Forbesichthys agassizii
CCTGTAAAATGGTATTCGGGACAGCCCTAAAGTACAGCCCTTTTGAACCATGCACCTGGCGCAAAGACTGTTTTATACATCGTTAAAACTAGCAAAAGTGGATTTGAACACACCCTAAATGCAGTTTGCGCCTTGCACTTTAGACCGCACACTTAGATCGGTAAAATAGGGCCCAAAGTCTCAGTAAGAGCCTGTCTGCTCTCCTTTAATAACTGCTGTTGATGCAGAAGTTTCTGTCAATCTCTCTCTCTCTCTCTCTCTCTCGCGCCCTCTCTCACCCTCTCTCTCTGTGTGTGTGTGTGTGTGCGCCTCCAGTGATGTCCTGTCTCAGTGTTGACAAAGGGTCGCCTTATGATGAAAACAGCTCAGCGGCGTCAGACTCCTGTTCTCGCGTCACCCAGAACCCCCCCCCACCCCCCTCTTCCCCCTTCCCTTCGCGGGGCTGTGTAACTCCTAAAGACACAAACTGCTCGCCTCGCCTCACGGGGACGTTTTAATGGCTCCGAAACACATTCATCCCCTCCTCCATGTCACCTTCAAATAGAGCCGGAGACAGCCAGAGATGAGGCGAGGCCGGGGAGAGTGAGAGGGACAGGCAGAGAGAGACAGATGGAGAGTAAGAAAGAGAAGGGGAGAGAAAGAGATGGAGTGGGGGGTACATTTTTCATTCCCGAGCCCTTCACCTGTGGCAGTCACAACAGAGCGTTTCATCTTCCTGCAGCTGGGAGGAGCAGAGCAGCATAAATAATGCTTTTTCTCGTTAGCGCGCTCCCGTTGCACCAGTCTGCGGTCACGCGAAAGAGACACGGGCTACATACAGTGCAGTGTGTGTAGCTGAGGACGTAGCCATGTATGCTAGCCATGACCTATACGGGCACAGTATAATACATTAGCCCCCGCATACAGCAAAGGGCCTCATAGATCAGCATTGGCTGTGCGGTGCAGATGTTTTGCATGCGGTAATCTTTAGTGCTTTGTAAGCACAGCTTGGGTGATTGGTGGTGGGTGATGGTGTGTGTGGGGGGGTGGGGTGGGGGGGGGCACACACAGCTTAGCTTGCTGACCCTAGGATCGAAGTGCATCCCGTCGGAGGGGAACGAGGGTCTCGACACGGCAGTGCCGGAGCGCACGGATGCGGGGCCGTCTGCGTGGGAAGGAGGGATAACGGAATGACGGCTGGTGCCCGGAGTGAGAATCAATCAAAGCATCGGCCCCTCGGCTGTCACCACTGACGGGCTGATTGTCTAACTGACGGGAAGGGGGAGGGGGGAGGGGGGAGGGTATTGACTATAGTGACGATAGCGGGGCGAACACTCTACTTGATCTTAGCCTGCTGGGATTTGAGTGAGTGAATGATGCCTTTACTGCCGCTGTGCTATTCATGTACACTACCTGTGTATTTCTGGCCATTTAAAGGCAGGTTTAGTTGTTCTTGAGAATGCTCATCCAAACTTGAACTAAAATCTCAACGATATCCCTCCACAGCTCCTGCTCACACATCGAAACGCATTGTGGAGCAAAGCGTAGTACTACAA
The DNA here is from genome assembly GCA_026546735.1 of Forbesichthys agassizii. NCBI lineage: Eukaryota > Metazoa > Chordata > Actinopteri > Percopsiformes > Amblyopsidae > Forbesichthys > Forbesichthys agassizii. The sequence goes on from JAODLL010082823.1 coordinate 1,536, forward strand.
CTTTGCGGCTGTGAGCGATGTTCGCACTTTGCTTATGTTCCTATTTACGGAGCCAGGGCTGTGTAGGAGTACCAGATTATTTTTTCTACACGCACAGATAAAGTTAAACTAGCGAAATGTGAGGAGATATTTGGTGACTTTGACAAAAAGTGTATTACTGTAGCTTGCAATTAGCTTGACATAGCTGACTGTATCTTTAATTACATAGTTTTTAATGAATGATATGCAGATGTACATTTACAACATGCATCAGATGCTGTTATTGAAAGGACTGATTACTGTAGTGTACATTTGTCGTCTTAAAATGGCAGCATGTTATCAGGGATAATTTTTACAACAATGATACCTGTAACTATTAGTAATATAACCCTAACCCTGGCCATCTATTGCTTATATCCACAGTTATACAGTAACAAAACACAGTTGTTGAGCATTTTTAGAATTATGTTGGACAGTTATTAGAAAATATCTCAATTCAAAAACTAATTCAAAACTTGTTCATTTCCAGGAGACGGCTTGTAATTTAGTGTGTTTTATCTAGGCATGGGACAATATGAAAAAATTATATCACAATTATCCTGGCCAAAATAATTGCAATAGATGATATAATCGTAATTATGTATTACATTATTATTAAACTCTTAAAATGGCACAAAAACATACTGGGATCATGTTACATTTAGTTAAGAAACAATCATTATGATCATGACACGTATGTACTGTATTGTATTTGTTGCACAGTACAGGGGACACAATGGGCAAGTCGAGCCTTCAGCCATGTTGATTTACTATAAAGATGCAGGCTAATAAGTCAACTAGTAAATCGATACAATTGGACTGCACAAGTGAGCTACACAGTTTGTATCAAGTTACTTATACACTTAGAAATAAAATGAGGATATTCACAATTATCCCGATAAAGGACATTCACCACGATACGATTATCGCCTATTTATTTTTAAGGTGATGCTTTCAGTGTTCTTGTGTATAACATTGTCATAACATTGCTTATGTGTGAACGCACCATCCCATAATACAATACTGCACATTGACGTGGTTGCTGTGTTTGTTTGGTTGCACAGATAGCTAGCTAAGAGACAAGGTGGCACCTGGCATTGACATTGTTACGTGCGTTTGTGTTTACATTGGCGGAGCGCTCTGTCCTGCGGGTGGATGGGATGTGATTGTCTGGCTTTGTGGCAGGGCTTCCATTTGTCTTCGTCAGGGACTGAACTCATAATGAGAAAGGAAGGCTGAAGCAGAAGTGATTAGCAGGATTAAAGGGGCCTACCCCCAAATTGAGGGGTTTACAATTGATGCACCTGTGGCTTGGGATGATGCAGTAAGAACTTCAAGCAAAACTGGACACCTTAGGCCCAGGCTTTAATATTGACATGGGAACACACTGTTTGTTTTCTCTACACTGTCCGTCACTGGGAAGAGGACCGACTTGGAAACTTACAGTAGAGTGTTTTTAATTTGTATTAGATAAGTCTGACTTGCATAAACCGACTCAACATTCTGTGGTGGAGGAGCTTTTTCAATGATTTTCAGTGACATTTAAATGCAAAAAGGAAGACCAAGATACTGTCTTTTCTGGATAAACTTCTGGATTAAAAGTATGTTAATGTATATGAGAATTAGGCTAAAGCTGCTGCCAGCTGTTCACAAAGTTAAAGGTTGTCAAAAATGCTTGTCCAAACTGACGATGTTGCACCAAAATGCATCTGACTTACAGGGGCCCTAAATCCGTTTGAGAGTTATTGTAGCTTTCCTGGCACAAGACCTATGTTAGCAAGCTGGGGCTGTGTTTGAAGTGAATTACGACCCATCTTACTTCAGCCCATAATAACCCAGCAGAGAGACAGAGACTGCTAACCAGGGAGCAGCCAGACGATTTCAATCTCCCACGGGTGGGACACACATACATGCCAATGCGTCACTGTGTGCATATTTGGCCAGAGTGCGTTCCCTGTTGCGTACACACAGTTTTTACGAGGCCATCGGCGTAGCGATCGTCGTCAACCTTTTGTCCTGGGTCACGAACCCCCCCCCCCCCCCCCCCCTCTCCGCCCCCAGGCTAAGAGCAAACAAAGAAAACTAATGGCGGGCTGCAAAGAGTACGTGTGCGTTCCGTGAGTTCCTCCGAGAGATCCCACGCAATGCGAGTCCCTCCGAGCAAGATGCTTTGTGTTTGTTTCCATCGAGCCCTGGCGCGCAAACAGGAACGCTCGCTGTTCAGGTTCGAGTGGTTTTACAGGCTCAGGCTGCAGTGGATGTGAATTGCACTCGGCTCCAAGACAAACACAGGTAATCAGCCGAATCCAGCCAAGAGCGTAAACGCAGGCTGTGTTAAGCTGGCCACCCACTTCGTGTGTGTGCCCTCTCGGTGCCCGGCACGCTGTTGGACTAGCTTCAGATAATGGGATATTTAAATCGTGTTCAAGTCCACCCAAGAGCATTCAGACCATTCAAAAGCATCCAGGGAATCCTGCGAGATGAAATGACTTGTGGCCACGTCTCTTTCCTCTTGATCACGCTTGATTTACTCTCTATTTTCTTCCAATCTTCGCTGTACCTTCAGGTAAAATCAATGCCGGTGTTGTTCGGCTCGCGGAGACTTGCGTGTTATCGATCCCTCCCTCTGTAGAGATTTCTGTTTGTCCGTCGTCCGGGCTTGGCGCGTTCTGAACCTCGCACCGAACACTCGAAGGTTCCTGTGTCGGGTGGCTTCTGGGGATGCTTTGACGTTGCGCAGGAAGCGGACTTCCCAGCAGAACAATGGGAGGAAGAACAACATCTCACTCGCAGCTGACGGAGGACTCTGTCGACAGTAAAGAAATGTCACATCACCCCGCACCTTGGCACACCGGCGCAGTATCCGTGTAGGAGTATCTCTGTAGAAGTTAGACATTTCAGAGCTAATATGAAAAATAAGTGCGTGTTCACACAGCCTCAGAACAAATTAAGAGGCCACTGCATATTCTTTTCAATGTAATATTATAAATATACGGTAAATGTAAAGAAAATAACGTGAATGTAGACATTCAAAATAAATCCTTGAATTACATGTAAATAAATAAAAATGTACAAATAGTTAAAATCAGAGACCGGCGCTGCAGTGGTCTCTTAATTTTTTCTGCGTCTGTATGTACATGACAGCATCCATCTTTTGTTGTTGGTATTATTAGTCAGTAAAAGAAACACAGTTCATTCATTTTTTTTTTGATTTTGAATCAGTATACTGTATGCGTTGGAGCCGTGCACGTTGGCCTACAGTTGGCCTGTAGTCCTGTCTAGCCGCTAAGCTAGCACTGTGAAGTGTTGAAGTGGTAATGACCCGGGGCCCACAGAGCGGCAGAGCGTCAACGCCGTGTGCCCTCGACACACGCTACAATAAGGGGCTCTGGAGGACTGAGGGGGGAGATGGGAGCGCTTACGCGTGGGAGTGGGGTTTTATTGTTTGTACCCCCCTTCCCCCTTCTCTTTGTCCTTGAGGGTCCTTGGACCAGTACCAATCCTGTGTGGTGCTTTGGAGATTTTCACAGAGGAGTGTGTGTGTGTGTCTGCGAGTATTGGCCGACGAGTTGTATGTTTTCTGTTAGCTGTCAGTCCAATTGTTCTGCCCATATGATCTCTGCAGTGCTTTTCTCTGTATACATGACAACACGCACACACACACACACTGAATGTAATGTACAACTCCCTCTAAAACTGCTGAGCTGGCCCTGGAAGACAGACAATAAGGTTATGTTGTGTGTGTGGGTGTGTGTGAGTGCGTGCATATGTGGTGCGTGTGTGTGTGCGCCCCTACTAGTGTGCATCCTGTTATGTCTGACACACAGGGAAAGTGTTTTGTATTCCCAATTTCCTCCAAACAGCACTAAACTAAAGCCTGTTTCGTTTGAACCGCTTCCTAGATTTGAATTGTCAAATTCACAGTGTACTCCACTTGTACACTTTGAATTCGTGTGCGTGCTCTTTTTATTCTTCTAACTTTTTAGTTGCAGTGTGTCTGATTGGTATATCCACTGTGCAGTGAAGCAGAACGTCAACATCTGCGTGAAAAATGTGCACTAGAAAGACCTTTGTTCAGAAGATAATACGATTATTGTAGTAAATATTCAGTAGCCGTCTCCAGTGCCGGCCAGAGGATGGGAGCTATGCCACCAATGTGATATTGGAGACTAGCTTAAAACCATGTATCTTACCACTAAATGGTTGATCTGTTGCCCTGGAGCAGATGGATTTTAACCAAAGAACTTCAATACACTTCAATACACTATTGATACCCGTTGTATTTACACCTAAGTGGTAGTGAAGCCTCTGCTTTAACCCATTATGACATACTGTAAGGAGCGCACTAAAACAAAAAGAATATTAAACTTAAGGCATTGTTTGAAAATAACTTCCTAAAATCCAAGTATCTTCTTAAAAACTTGTCAATGTTTACTAAACTAAATTCATCAGCCTCTGTAGCAGATGGACACATTAAATAAAAACCATTTAGGAGCTTAAACAGTTGAGCAGGGAGAGACCTCCAGGACCAGAGTTGAATAGCCCTGCTGTATACTGTACCTTTAACTAACACCTCTGTACATGTATGTTTTACCACCTGCACTGTTTATCTCTTGTACTCTTGTTCTTTTCCATGTACCAAGTCTATTGCTCAGCCCGGTTGTATTTGTGGTGTTCTATGTCTGGGTGTCTGGGCATGCCAGCCCCTTATAGAAAGCCTAGTTCATGCTCTGAGGCTAGAGGTGTCCAGGGCCTAACAACACTGTTGGCAAACAGCAGTCTTTGCTTATCGTCATCTCCACGTCAGACACTTGGACTCTTATCTGCCCTGGGTAGTGTTGTGCGCTCGCAGAGCAAACAGCTTCTCCCAATAGGGGTGTACCGGGATGGCGGGGGGGTGGGGGGCTTCCCTCTCCCCACACGCTCACCATCTGAGCCTCTCACGCCGCTCACTCTGCCTGCGTCTTATTTGTTAGGTGGCGGCGTGACAGGTGCCAGGTGGCCCGCGTCTCACCCGCAGCCGCAGCGAGCTCGCCACGACAACGACTGCGGCGGACACGCTGTCAGTCCCGGCTGACGTACGGCGTGAATGGAGCGCTCTGACAAGCAATTAGTTATGCTCAGACACCACGGTGTCAGGTTCATCAGCAGCGTGCCATCACTTTGATAGGTTTCACACGCACGCACGCACGCACGCACACGCACCCACGCACGCACGCACGCACGCACCCACACACACGCACGAGCGCACCCACACACGAGCGCGCGCGCGCACACACACTTTCTTCATGGCCAGAGTGAAACCTCCCTCTCTTCCCTTGCAGTGGGCAACAGACAGCGTACAACCCACCGTTTTTAAGAGATTACTATCCTTTCATGTTCATAACAATATTCTTAAAATGTTGTATAGTGCTTTTATCGAGTGTCCGTCTGGCCTTCTGTATTATATGCTGGTTTGGAAAGGCTACTGAGGCACAGAAAATGTTAGGAAAACATAAGCAACAGCCAGTAAAGTGTTGGGTGTTATTTTTCCTACTATGCAGTGCATCTACAAAGATATAAGGGTGATAAGGCACCCACTTGTCTCTTTCTTTGAAGTGTTACATCTGGGCGACAGTATCGTTATCGTTATCGTTCACTAAAAACAGGTCAAACTAGTCTTTAAATGGGCAGTGATGCATTATTCTGACGACCAGCTGGTCCGGCCAAACTAGCCTAATCTGTTCTGTACTGTACTCTCGGATGTTCTGCGATGTGTTTTTCTGCTGCAAATCAATTTCCCCACGGGGACAAATATAGTATCTATCACTTATTTGTTATGAAGTGGTAAACGGGGACACTTTCCCCCCTTCACCCATTCCCCATACATACCCTCTTGCTGTGATAAAGCTGTCATTTCCCCGGTGGCACTTGGCACTCACTTAATCCGGAGAGTCGCCGCTCGTGCGAACATTAGCGCGTTGCGGTAAATGAAGCAGTCAGGCGCATGTGGTCGATCCTGGGGGAGCAGCACAGTAAGTACACTGTACTGACGAACCGAGAGCATACCCTCTTCTGCAGCTGCCTGTACATCACCCAGCCCCCCCCCTTACACACACACGCACCCTCGCACGCCAAACTTCGGCAGTCTCCAATCAGATCAAAACAGCATGGACCTCTTGCGCTGTACATAAAGGTGACTTTCTTGTGTTTTCTGAGCCTTAGAGGTAATCTGGTTCTAGCGTTTAAAATGGATGTTGTCCAATAGCATTTGAGTGTTTTCCCTTTTGAAATGGGGTTTCCTACAAACATGACTTCTAGGAGAGCTACAGTTAATAGCTGCTGAGCTCTACTGAGGCAGTGTTCATCTTTGTCCGGGGTTAGCACAAATCACACGTTTCTTTTCTTCTGTGGAGCTCAATAGTCATTTGTCACAACGAAAGCCAAAGTGTGTGTGTGCGTGCGTGCTGTATATTGAATCTGGCCGTCTGCTACTATGAAACATTTCACATAAAAACGGTTTAATGTCATGTTGGGTCAACAGAGGAGTGAAAGAGAATGTGTTTGAATGTCTGCCTGGTGAATTTGATGCAGTTGTTTACAGAGCTGATGAAGCTACACACCCTGTGGTATGTTCAGCAGTAAAACATACAGGCTAAAAGGGGAGAGGGAATCTGTCAGCTTTTATTTGTACCTGTAATGCCTTTATTTGTCGTTAATGATGTTACTGGGCTTCATTCTGGACGTCCTCCAAAGATTGCGTCAATGTTTGGTACAGTCAGTACCTGAGTCGGTGTAATCTGTTGATTCAGCTGATGTCTGGAGTGGAAGCTAGGCTGTATACTAAAGAACCATGCAAGTAGGCATAATGATATTTTCCTCAACTGTAATATTTCATTAGCCTGGGTAATTGAAAATAAATGTTGTGATGTTTTTCTCCAAAGCGTCGCAATTGTTATCTGAGTATATTAATATCCAGACTGGACAAAGATGCAGCGCTCTGTTGAGGTTCTTTGCGTCCATGCTCTTCAGAAAGTGTGCCCGGAGCAGGTCTTCATATTAATGACGGGTGTAAACTGGTTTGTGTTCTGCTCAGAAAGACATGGATGACATGTCAATCTGTTAATCAATATCACGCAGGCTCCCAATTGCATTCTCGTTTGAAATGCATGATGGGAGAAGGCCCAGGCAAAGTGTGTTCCCAAGGGGCTAGAACACAATATCTGCTAGACACACACACACACACACACACATATAATTACAGAGATTGTTACCTAATGTTGCGATCTGCTAACCTTAGCTGCGCATGAATGATTTATTTATGTTGACATACCCTCTGTTGCTGATTAAGTGTGCGAGTGCGTGTTTGTGTGTGTCTGTGTGCGTGCGTGCGCGTGTGTGTGTATGTGTGTGCGTGTGTACACAGCTGGGAGAGTTCTGGTAGCAGCCACCATGGGAGGAGACATTAACAGTTTAAACATATGGCATGAATGACGTGGACTATTCTAGCTAAAGGAAGGTGGGACAATAGAACGCTGTGATGCACAGTAAGCGGTTTTGCTGGCTTTGTGCAAGGACTTGTGTGGTACAGTATTTCAGGTCTGGGCATAATACAGGAGTAATGTGGCTGTATACTATTAATAGGCAACCACAGATCATTTGTGATTGTTTTTCGAAATTTGACAAGGTACTTTTTTAATCATATGAAGACTGATAATAGGGAACCCTCACAAACCACAACTGTTAAACTATTATTGTCAATTAGACTCATTTTAAATGTTTCTGAAGAGTTCTTCAATGGTTTTCAGTATCATTTGACCTAATTTGATTACGACGAGATTTGAAGGGACTTATTTTCAAGAGTGGAGAAGAAAACCACTAATCTAAATTTAACAAAATTACAAAAGTACAAATAATTTAATATAAAATAAGTGCTTTAATAAGTCGTAACCATGCATCGGTGCGTGAAGGACACCAAACTGCACGCTTTTTAAGCCCCCTGCAAGGATGTGCCTCTCCTCCCCGACATGGGAAATAACATCTATTAGTGTCAATTTCTGCTTAATTGTTTGAGTTTGTGGGCCGCCTGAGAAAAGGCCGGCTGTCGAGTGCCGAGCGGAGTGAGCAACATGTCACTGTGGTCCTTGGTGGAGAGCTGCTGCGCCGAGTGGATTTGCTCAACTATTTTCAAATACCTGATTGAAACCCATTAACGTTTAATGAACCAATATAATGCAGACGATTATGTGCAATTATCACAGGGCCCGTGTTTTTCTCATTACTTTGTGCGGTACACGTCCCTTTTATTGTTGCAATAATCTACAGTATGATTTTGCAGCCTGGTTTATACGTTTGCATTATTTGTACGTGCATCATCGCTAGAAAACATGAATACAACTGTTTGTTTATAAATTTGTATTGTTTTACAGTATAGTGACAACATTGAAAATATTACACACATTTAATTTATTGCACCTACGTCGCTGTCGGTATTCTACCACGATAATGCACCTTGCCTGCGCAACGACATACAAGGAACTACTGGCCAAACTCACGTAAATTAAGACAATAGTGCATGGCACATATCCTTTTTAATTTGTGAACCTGTTGTGGTAAGAATAACACTACTGCCTGCTTCCTAATCTCAACAGCAGGGAGAGTGGTTGTAATGTTTGTGACAATGTTATACACTTTTCTGTCAATCAAGCAGTACATGCAGTATTTTAGTGTGTCGCGTAAAATATCTTCACCTCTCTAATAACTATAATAACTAGTTTTGCCAAATATGTAGATCAGTTACTCTGAATGACATTTAAATATTGTTGCAATAATATTGTTGGCATGTGCCAGTAATAACTGACAAGGTATGCAAAGTGCCTTATTTGGAGCAATGTATTTATAACTGATATTCTAACTATTATACAGATGGCAGGACATTATAATTTATATAGAAAAGAGCTATAACAGTATTTGTTGTAGGTGAGGTGTGCTTGCGTACTTATGTTTCCAATTGGCTGTGTAAAAACCTTAGCAAAGCTAGCTTGATTTCACCAAACTCCTCCCGGTCTCGACTCAACAAATTAGCATTTTTAACAGGAGGTGATTGTACGTAACACTTTTTTTTTTCTCGTTTTGTTTGTTCCTGTTACAGCCATCAGTGTACCATAGAAAAACATATTTGATTGAGGGCTGAAGACTTACAGTAATATAACAAATAGCTTCTGTAATTCTCAAGCCTTTCTTTAGGACACATCCAGTGTGCCTAAGATAATTGGGTAATATGAGCCCTGCTGTAGTGCTCAACTGCATTTAAGACTTGGCACTTTTCACTGTCTTGTTTTCAGCTAGATATCAAGGAAAGATGTTTATAAAGATACATAAACAGAATAATAAATGTAATATTTTATAATTATACTGTAAAGAGTCTGTCCAAGTCTTTAAGTTAATTATTTGTTTATATGTTAACTGCTGTTCTATAAAGGATTACTGGTGACTGTAATTTTTGTGTTAACACAATGTAAATATATCTTACACACATCGTGTACAGCATGCACAGTGTATATAATTAAGTATAACATTTAGTTAATCTTGATTTAGGGCATATTTATAGCTGTGCTTGGTTATAACAGTGTACATTTCTCAGAGTGCCAGACACGTTGATCTAAAGGGGGTCAAGCAGATATGTGAAACTGGAAACCCATGGACTAAAGGCCTGGTGTTTCTTGCAAAACCCCGGTGTGTTGTCTCTGGGTCTGTCTTCGTTCACCTGTTTCTGATTACTAGTGGAGGCCCACGTCTATGGTTAGCTTTAATGTCCTGCCTATAAATAGGCCAGGTGTCTACTCTGCGGTGTGCACAATTCACCGCTCATGATCTTTATGAGTACGCACAAATCCTCATTGTGAATGCGTTCTAGAAATACATCCTGTCTGACTGTGGTGATTCAAAACGCACGCAGGTGAACACCTGCGAGCTAACACACACACACACACACACACACGCGCACACATAGACACACACACACACATTCTGATATTGGATATCATTTAACATTTGATTGAACCTACAGTAGTAAAAGTAGTTGTTTTAAGAAACTTAAAATCTTAAAATTCACCTTGTATACATAAATATTTGCAATTTCTGATCTTAAATAGATATAATGTATGCATAAAACGTATGTTGAAAAGGTGCTTAATTATTCAGCCGCTCTGTTTTTGTTGACGTACTGCTTTTGTTATCGTCTGTTTTCTGAACATACATCATCAGTTAACTTATAGCACATGTTGGGAACAACCCTTGTTGGGAACCTTACTGTAGTGTATAGCACTGGCGGGTGTTTGGAGCAACAAGTATTCAGCTACATTACGGAGGACTGCGTGTTTAATGATATGCCTTCTGTACCCAGTTGCTAAGCAACCCGCTCTGTCTGAAGTCCCAAATGTAGCATCACATCATTGTGGTTGGATGGGAGTAGATGTGAGTAGGGGAACGTTATCAGGTCATGGAAGTGCCCACCGTCTTAATTCCTGCGTCTCAGGGTCTCTTCATACTTGCGGTTTTCAATAGCTGCTCTTCACATGCACTGGAGCAAACGTTGTGATAATATGAAAGTCGCACTCTTCGCACGTGATTCTTAGCTAATAGTGGCTGTTAACAATAGCCACGGCTGGAGGGCATTATGTACGCCATGCCGTGCTAGTCTAACAAGCCGTTCCTCCACAGGAGAAACACGTGGCGCGACGCCTCTATTGTTCAGTTTCCCATTAACCAGGAAGGAAGGACGTGAAGGAGAGAGCGTTACTCTTCTGTCTGCTGCCCCCCCCCTCTCTCTCTCTCTCTCTCTCTCTCTCTCCCCCCCCCCTCCTTGTGAAGAAACAGCTCTCTGGTGCTTGACAGTGAGTGCTGTTTGGAAGAGAATTGTCAGGGTGCTGGGCCAGGAGGATGTCGTCATTGCCCAGCGCTTGCTATCACCCCGAGTCACCCAGGGGGAGAGACAGAGAGGAGGGAGTGGGGAGGGAGAGGAGGGGAGAGAGAGGAGGGAAGGGGGGAGGTAGAGAGGTAGAGAGACAAAGTGGCGGCAGCTTGAGAGAAATCAACCATTTCTGTTTCCTCATCCAAGTCCTTGGAGAAGGCTGTTTTCTGCCAGCAGTGCTCTAGGCATCGCTGTACAGGAAAGAAAACCAAGGTGTTTTTATTTAACAGCACAAAAGGATACACAGAATCTATCTTGGGAATAATATACTATAAACTGACCCTGGAAATGAGCGTACAAAGAAGTACTTCATTAGGTGGATAAGTGCTGCCACTATTTATGTACGTGTATGGAGAATATTAGACACTTATACTGTATCACATCACTTGCTGTGGTCACTGGTTTATATCACAAATTGGGCAAAAACATTTTAGAACGGCTAAACTGAAAATAAACGATTCAGTATGTTTGTTCTGAAATGTGTTTTAGCGTCTGTTGTGGCATCTACCCACAATTGTGTACTGTTCCTTCAGCTTCAGAATGTGGTTATTTCGTCATTATTTATTTAGAGCCCTCAGACATCAGATCATCATTTTCTGTCCAAACATTGCTAGCAGATATTTATTGCGTCTTACAGACATGTTTGTTGCATCTTTAGTTTACTAAACTACTGTACTCTGAACAGTACTGAACAGTAGTTCAGCTGACGTCCATTCAGCAGGTGTTTCCATTGCCCTCCCCCTTTGACATGAATACATGTGCGACCATTCAGCATGGACACATCTTACAGTACATTCACACTTAAAACGGTACAGTATATCAAAGATAATGATGGGAATATATACTACATGTAATAATAATAATAATTCATTTTATTTGAGGACGCCTTTCAAAACACTCAAGCACATCTTACATTGAATATACACGAATACAAAGACATTTGCAGGAGCATAAAACATTTGCAGGAGCACACATTTTTAAAATAATGGATACAAATAAAATAAAAATGAAGTGTGGCAAATACATAAATGAAATAATGAGCTTGTTGCTTTGGGAGGACGGGAAGAAAAGTAGCCGTGAGTGAAACAAAGGGTTAAACCCGCCCAAGCAGTACATTGGGAGACTTATCTCGGTTAACAAAAGTAACCTAAATAATGAGAACAATTCAGTTAGACAATGTCAGATGGTTTAGGAGGTATGTAGGCATATAGCCAAAAGTTGCAACAGTAAGACTCAGAGGCAGTGGTTGGCATACAGTCGCTGGAAATTGGGTTTGAAATAATTATACGCGATGCCCGTGAACTGCCAGATGAGGACCGCGAGGGGTAACACGTCGAGCTGACCAAAAAGAGCAATATGACACTTGTGTCACTGTGTGCCAGGTGCTAATAGTTAAAAGTGACAGTGTGTGTTTTATTTGCAGGAATGCTGCTCTCACTCGACCATCGGACACACAATTCTACTGTGCAGATACTTGACACTTTGAAGCTTTGCACCAGTGCTGTTATAGGTTACTTACACTCCACATTGACATACAGTAGAAATAAACACGGCTGTCAAATAATCCTTTAACCAAAATTTGCCATGCTTTTGTAATTGAATCGTGATTTTTGAGTACTGTGTGTCTGTTTGACCACAACCCTTCTACGCTCAGAATAAGCTGTGCGTCTTCTATATTGAACTTGAATATTTATATTGTCCTTGGAGAAATCAATAAATGGATGAATAAAGAAATGGCCTATTTTACATTATACTGTATTAATAGGCATAGCTACACAGGTGGATAGGCTAGCAAATTAATGTATGTGTGTTGGTGTGACATCATTAGTCTCTCACTGCATTCTATCTTTAATTTCCAGCACCTCTCATTGGCCATTGTGTGTACAGTCTGTTTGCAGAATGATGGATCATCACTCTGCATAACTCTGTCTAACCCCGACCTGTAAATAAATCGGCTAGGCTGACAATCCTGCATTGTTTTCAAGGCATAAGAATATGAACTAGGTGACGAAGGTATTTTTCCACATTGTGGTGATCTCTCTATTGTACGATATACAATATAATAATATCGGTATCAACAATAGAAAAAATAAAAAGTGTGAAAGATCGGAAAAATGAATTTAGCAAGACTACTGTATGAAAACTTCCTCCTATGAAACTAATATTTTTGTAATAAAAAAAAGTAAAATTAAATGAATGTTCACTTTATTTGTATTTAGCCATCATACAAACAACAAATGTGAAATCACTGTCAAATGTACAAATAATTTGTCATAATTCTCGGCTTTAATACAGTGAACTGACAGCTGTGCCCCGAACATCAGTCAGTGACAAATGCTGTAATGTATATCGAAATATCAGAAATGTGTTTAAAAATCATATCACCGTTATTTTAAAAATGTATATTGTGACATACAGGTAGGGGTGCACGATATTGATCAAATGTGATATTGCGATATTGATCATGAAAATTGCAATATCAATATTAATTTCGA
>JAODLL010082824.1:0-14998 GCA_026546735.1 Forbesichthys agassizii
ATATATGTATATATATGTATATATGTATATATAATTGCACTCAGGTAACTGACCAATGCGTGGTATAACTGAACGACGTGACATGTGTCTTGCCTGAACTTCCGCCACGCTTTATTTAATGTTAGGTGTCTTGCTCGGGCACACGTCGACACGCGGTGAGGACTTAGCGGGGTTTCAACCAGCGAATACCCACTGTGCCACTGCCACCCTTACAGGGACTCATCACTGACACTAGATGTGCCTGTGGAGGTGAGGTGCTTCGGGAGTAGCGCAACACTAACTCCTAGCTAGCTAGTTAGGCGACAGCCCCCCCCCACCCTTCACTGTCACAACCTCTATAGAAACATTATTTTGTATGAAAGTGCCTGAAATGAAAATGAAATTTCCATCTGACAAGTTTGTTATATCCTGGAAGGGGGCAGTGGTTCTTTCGCCTGGTGTTGCCAGACCATATTCACTTTGTAAATGGTCTGGCCACGCTCCACTAGGAAGTGTCATTGCCTCCTACCTCCTACCTGAAGCTTGGAACTATTGGACAGTATTGAACCAATCCGCGTTGCTACAACTGTTTTGATCCCCTTCTCTAGCTCTACCACCACTTTCGAAACACTATTGCGTTCAACGTCATCGCCCCATCGACCCACCCTGGGTCACCAGCAGAGTGGCTGTGAAAACACTAATGCAAAAAGGGTTTCTAGACTATAATCTCTTGACCTTGAGAGCAAACAGAGCCAGATAAGTGTTTTTTTCCGTTCCCAAACAACTTAAAAATTGGTTTTTCCAGGCCATTATTCTACATACTGTAGCTGTGTCAAACACTTACGAATAAGAAAGGTGGGTGTTAAACTCTTTCAGCAGCCTAAAAAAGCCCCATATTCTCCCTCTATCCAGTCCACATCACAGAAGTTAAGGCTGGCTCTGCCAATTTAATGGCAACAATTCATTTGTCAGCCTAATAGTAGAAATATAAAACTGCAGAAAGGACTTTTAAAACCCTCGCCTCTCCTGCATGTGTCAGGGTGCCGGTGGAGTTGCCGGTACTCACATGGTCAAAGCTGAGTACGTGAAGACGAAGAGTATCACTTTAACTCAAGTTAGAGTATCCCTTAGGCTACTGTATTCATTGTGGGCTGTTAGGGACCTTATTATCTATTAAGACATATTTTTATCCCATGGGATTTTCTTATGAGCAGGCTATATGGCTGATATTGCATGACTCTAATGCAACTATGCACTGTATGTAAGTAGGGTATACTGTAAATGCACAGCAACACAGTAACACACAATGTCTGTGCTTCTATAATCATGTATGTTCCGCACGGGGATTCAAACCCGGAACGCCAGCGTGGGAGGCAGCGGACAAGGAGACTAAAGCCCACGGGCTCTAGTGTCTGTCCCTGGTGCGTCCTTGAGGGGTCGGAGAACGAGGATTGCTTACTGCACCGCTATACCCGCTGGCCACTGTACACACTTACACATGAATAATTAAAAGGGAGCGCATGTGAATGTGGTTTCACGGGGTCAGCCCGCAACCGGTGAGGAAGGTCACAGCTGAGAGGGGACAGCAGGAAAACAGGGAATATAATCCAGGTGGAGCCTGGATAACTCAGTGGAGCAGCCATCCTCAAACTGGGGCTCATATCCCCTCTAGGGGACAGTGGAATGTGTCCACGGGTAGAACTGAATGTAGTTCTCCTTGAAAGGCACGATTGAAAACCTTTGTTTTAATGCAATAAGATGCAGTGTGTTTTTACCTTTTGAGGTTCCTAGTTTGGGAACCCCCCTTGTGACCCCCCTTGTGTCATGTGACACACGTGCATGTGTCACATGACTAAATACCCATTTTTAAACAAAACAGCCCATACTGTATTTAGCAGATTATGTCTATTTATACCATATAAATAGTCTTTTACCCTTAACAGACTAGCTATTTTTGGCGCTGGCTAGCACTCACTCATCAATGCGTGCCCTTCTCTAGAAATCAGTTTATAGCCTACACACTAAAATAGTCTGACAGACCTAAACAGTATGCTATGCACGTCAGCCGAAGTGATGGATTGATAGACGCTGCAGATTGATAGGTAGACAGGGCCTAGCTAGGTCAATAGCAGGGTACATACACGGAAGACGGATGACTCCGGAGTGGCTGACATTGCACTCCGCGGGATCTCAAAGGCAGAGTGGTGGATGTGAAGGGCCAGTGTCCCGATTTAGAACCAACAGCTGTGGCGCACGCATCGCCGTGCCGCACATCAGCCCAGTCAGGGTGGGCACGGTGCCGAGGTACCGAGTTGACTCATGTTGTGGCACTTATTGTTTGATGAGGTCACATTTGATAAGCAGCTCTGTGTGTAGACCTGTTCTTAAAAAATAGTGTGATTACATAATTATTATAATGTGTTTGGTTCTCAAACACATTGGTTATAGGGTTTTTTTGTTCTACCATTCAGATAATCCTGTGCAATTTTCAAAATGGCAGAACTGAGCAAAAACATGTTCAGATTCAGATTCAATTCAGTGGTGATTTGACCTTTGCTTAAATTGGTTCCTCTTAGCCGGGAAAAAGTCCCTGTCCAGAATGGGTATAGTTTTGAAATACTCAACTGTGTAACAATACTAGATCTACAGTAATACACTACCACTTCAACAAAGAACCAACCCTAACCTAGTAAATAACTTTTAATAAAACTTTAATTAATTTTCAAAACTTAAAATCGTCCACTCCAAACACATTTACTGGGAGTCCCTTTCCAAAATACCCCCGGGTACATTGCCAATATCCTGCCGCGCTTATTAAACGTTGACGCGAGTTGAGCTTTTCTCCTGTATAATAGGAACAGGGAGCCATTACAGAGAGCAGTAGCAGGAAATAATGAGAAACAGGAGAGTTGCATTGAGCCCTTCACCTGTGGCTGAAGCATGTAATCACTAGCAGAGATGGGGTCACTAGATAAAAATAGAGTTCCCTTAAGGCGAGCTAGCCATGCAGCCAGGTAGACTCACCACAGTCGCCAAGTGTCTCTGTTGGAACGGACACATCGTGGAAAGCTGTTACCAGATTGGCCGGCTGTTTGTTAGAATACGCCAAAGCGACGTAATGGTTAAATGATCTGGGAGGTTTTAAGGTTAGGAATACTGTAATAAAAGGAAGGGGTAAAGATAAGAGATAGGCAAAATATAGGAAAATGGGAAGTCTTCTCTGAGATGTGACAAAATATCAAAACAGACTTTGATATTTGATATATGTATCTTGTGAAAAGTTAATTAAGTCATGCCACTCTCATCTATAAAAGCATTTTATTAGGACGAGAGTGTTACCCATTTGGCAGAATGACAGTTCAAAGAGATTATCTTCACACTGGTAAGTATGGGTTTATCAGACAACAACTTTTACCGGCAAACTAAAACTTTTATAAATATACTGTATGGAACCGTAATATGTCGTAAATACAATAGTAATACTCATGAATTAGGACAAGCAGTTTGGGAAAAAACCTTAGTATTTACTTTAGTGAACATTGTATCACAAAACAACGTGTACAACCAAGTGAATAGTTCAGCAGGTAAAAAAGGATTTGGGGAATGCTTAAACGAACCCCCTTTATTCAAAGGGTAAATGTGGTTGGTGTTTGTGAGTGACAGCTGATGGCTGTGAATAGAATGGTCTACCGTGGTCTGCCTGAGAAACAACTGCAAGTACCTCAAAGTGAGCTCTGTACACACACTAGTTTTATGTTAGAGGCCCTCTGCTTTATTGCCCAGTATTTTATTGATCAGAAGAGAGTATTAGTTTGTCATGTTGGTGATGTATTGAGGACTGTTTGATATTGCTACAGTGAACAACAGTACAGTAATTCTTTTTTATCCGAAAGCCTTTAGCTACAGCGTGTTGGTCAATACTAAAACCATTGATAGTGTTGCCCCATGCTATTTATACGAACCAAATAATCATCCTGTATCTGGAGTTTTGACATATCTAGTACCTTATATAGTACCGTATATAGTACCTTCCTTGGTCTTTTGAGAACAGGGGAATATGCCTCACCGTTGAAATTTAGCCCAACACCTCATAGGAGCAGGCTGTTCAAGGGAGGAGGAGAGCAGAGATGAGAGGAGTTTTTCGTGTGGGGGCAGAGGAATGAGTTGCACGCTGTTGTAGGACAGTGTTAGGCAGACTCCTGCACAGGGGATTTTGTGAGGTACTTTGCTCACTCCCTTCAAGCCACATCATGAATGTCCACATTGTTAATAAGGCCCTGCATCATTAGCATTAGAGAACTATTGCCACTTGACAGAAGAGAAAGAACACTATAGTTAGGGTGTTGATCTATGTAGTATTCAATACTGTTCTGCAACAGTGGGCGGCTTCTGACCTGAGAATGAAGAAATAAAAGAAATGTATTGAATGTAAACATAGTCTACATCAACCTCATGCTGCTGGGATAGGCTACTGCACATTACTTCATTATTGCTCATGCACATCTTCCAAAATATTGACTTTCACACTGGCAGAACATCAATCACGACACGTGAGGGCGAGCTTGTCACTATAAACATAAAGTTCTGAAATCACCATCATCGTGAGATTAATGCTGGCTACTCAAGCACAATCTGAGCCTCAACGAACACTGATATGTAGCATTAATTAATATGGAACCAATGGCTCAGAACACTAGTTTGTAGCATTAATTAATATGGAACCAATGTTGTTATTCATACATCTGGATCCATCTGAATATAATTTCAGTTGAAAAGAAAAACAAGAGCCAACTATAATTGACACTTAACATTTTAACGAATATCACAATATTGAATAACAATACAAGGCAACCTAAAACACAAAATGTATTATTTTATTCTCACTGGCAATGTAAGTAACATTTGGGATTTCTGACCGTATCTATTCCAGGCTTCTTTATCAAACAGTGCCCTCTGTAGGATAAAAGTAAGACTTGCATTTGGCTTCAAACGTGACATCTTGCTAATTTATTGTATTGCACCATATGCGACCTGCTATTATCTAATAATACATTCTATACAATTGTGTTTGCCTGTGTGTGTTGTATTTATGAGTGAATGAGTATGAATGAGAAAGAAAGAAATTTTGCATGGACTAGTACTGACAAAAGTATCCATAATATACTGCATTGCAACACATACAGGATACAGTATAATACATTATATTAGCAACACGGTGTCCAAAATATCTAAATATTTTATTTGTACATAATTTGTTTTAATTTCCTCAAAATGGAAGGAAATCCTTTAGCTAACACCTATATACAAACTGAATGCGTGAAGCAGGAAGGCATGTTCCAGATCGAACCAGGATCCTCCAGCTGTGAGTCCACTACAGTATATATCCCAATCACAAATCATTTTAGATGTTCATACAGTAGAACGTGTCATCATAGGTTAGGGTACAATGGTATTCACAAAATCACTTGCATCACAACTGTTCTCCAGAGTGTTTTGTGTTCAGATGAAATCATTTGACAACAAGATTTAGTTTTCCATGAAAAATTCAACAAACTGTTCATGATTATGGACATTTGGACCAAAATACACGCACAAACAAAAATGGCTTCCTTTCAATATAAAATTATTGTCACACAATTATAGCTTTGCTAGTTGGAAAATAAAACGGACATGGAACAAATGCTATATAAACAGGCAACAGTTAAACAATTATTGGAATTAGATGACACACATTCGCAATTTTCCTCGATTAATAACTTTTGTCTAATACAACATGTAGCTTCCTTCATCACTTATTTACCGTCTTCTCTTTTTTTCATCAATTAGCAAAGGCAGTGCTCTTCTGGGTTGTTGCTACATAAGCTTTCAAAGGCACTTATACGTATCCTTTATATTTTAAATGTTGACTGGAATGGATTTGGCCAACAAATATGGCTATTGGACACATGTAGGTTAAACCACAAACCTAAACATACTGTTGGGTTAACCAAATTTGACACTAAATTGCGGTAGTTTCAAACGTCACGTGTATGGGCTATCGGGATAAAAGCTGTTTGTAAAAGTCACATTAAGCATTATACAAATTCAGTTTAAATACATATCTTTTTTTATTAAAACAATAAACATCCAAAGTATTAGAGAGAAGAGAGTAAACGCAGACTAGAAGTTTACATGTCATTGTGAACAGCGATCTGCAAGGTGGTCAAATGCACACAGCGATAAATCACCACTGGAAGGGAGGTGGCATTGCAGCTGCTATTGGGGACATGTGATCCATTTTCTGCCGGTACACACATCAGATTACAACCACGATCAACAAAAATTATGCAAAAAGTACAATATGTGGTTATTATTGAATGGTCAGACAAATACAGCCAGTAGTAATACAGCCAGTAGTAGTTTAAAAATGTGTCATACTTTGGGAACAAACTGCTCTACTAACATTTTTAGCAATGCTAGTTATTAAGTTATTACATAGATGCTTTTTACATTGCTGAAGCTGGTGTACAATGCTACTGTATCAATAGAATGCTTTCCCTCACAACATTTCAAATGACACCTTTTGAGAAACAGTGCCCCATATGGTTTGTGCAGCTTTTCAAAATGGCGCACACCTTCATATGTGCATGAAATTGCCCTTGTGGTTAAAACCAGCATCACAATAATGTTGTGTTAAACTCCAAGACCTCCAAGACTCCACTGTTCAAATAGCGAGCTGGGACAGAGCTTTGTTGATGTAGGGTTACAAAAATGCAACTATAACAAAAAAAAAGTGTACCCACCTAAAAATACACAAATCCTGATACACTTCATTGGGTCACACAAAATAATTGCATTATGTGTTGGGTCTCGGCAGTCTCTACGTCACCTAATACTGTACTTTATCCAAAAATGCTTAAAATGTTTTGGCACAATGCCAGGCCTGTCTACAACTGCAGTATCAGTACTGCAGTTGTAGACAGGCTCTACCACTGTAGACAGTGGTAGAGCGTGGCCCAGTGGATAGCACTGTGGTCACAGCAAGAAGGTCCAGGGTTCAATCCCCAGTCAACCCAGCTTTCTGTGTTAGCATGTTCTCCGTGGGTTGCTCTGGTTTCTCTCACTATCAAAAATATGTTACGTTCACCCTCCAGTCAGTGCCAGAGATAGAGACAGAGTGGCCTCAATCTGAAGTCGGTCCCCGGGCGCTGCACAGTGGCTGGCCACTGCTCCCTTGAGGGATGGGTTAAATGCAGAAAATATATCTTATCTGTATCATTCTGCATTTGTTCACGTTGTCACAAGTCTTCATGTTTTGGCATTGTTGTCTTCAAGTGTTGGTGAGCAGTGACTTTCTACTTTCTTTTGTTTCTTCTGAGTGTGTGTGGTCATATTGAGTAAGAGCACATTATCAAGTAGGCTTCCATGGTCAAGAAGGGTTCTCTATTTATCCTCATCTGGTATTGATAATGTTCCACGTTATCTTGTCGCATTGCTCTGGAATCAAATTGCCAGCTAGACGAATATCAACGTGTGCAATCTTTACACGACTTGCATGTAAACAGAGCAATGGAATGATCCGTTTTGTCACCGTGTGTATGCATGACATACACATTTGTCTGGTCGGCGTGACGTCACATCCAGCAACTCAGTTTCAACAAACTGCTGTGGCCTAGCAACCAAATGCTTTCACATGCTATTCGCATACTGTAGGTGTTGCAAAGTCTGGTTATTTTTATTTATTATGCTGAATTAGTATATATTCATATTATGAGCTCCCAGGCACCACCAAGAAGCATTAATTGACACTGATTTGGAAGACATAGAAATAGTTTTTTTGTGGTTTTCAGCGAGTTGTCTTACTAAGCAATCGTGCAACGTTACTTAAACGCCGACCAGACCAATGGAGGCTTAAAAAGGGGTGTTATCGATTGGCCACTTAAATAAAGGCACGAACATGACTCTACACCGTGTATATCTTTTCGGCTGACCAACGACAAAGCGGCAAGCAATGGGACCTTGTGAACCACCAGATGTTTTCTCTGTCTCCCACTCTTACACTGCCTCCTCATCAGCAGCAATGATATGCACCAGAATAACAACATTAACATTGTTAATTAACAGCAATCATAAAAAAAAAGATAAACTTTTAAAAAGAATAAAATGTGGATTAATTTCCCTTTGCACGGCGACTTGGCATTTTACAGGAACTTCCCCTGTCGGCTTGGCAACGGTTTAACATTTGTGCTTCATGGCAAGCTGCAGACAGAGAAACAGAGAGAGAATAGAGGTTGGTGAAAAGTACCTGGGGAAATCAACTTTAACCCCCTCTTGTGAAAGTGTTGGCCAACGAAGAACAAATCAAACATACTTAAAGGTACAGTCAGCTATTGTAAGCTAATTATAAGATAATACACTTTTTGTCAAGTTCACCAAATATCTCCTAGCAATCTTACCGTTCTCTGTGCGTGTTGAAAACAATATCTGGTACTTCTAAACAGCCCTGTCTGGCTCCGTAAATAGGAACATAAACGTGGTAAACTCCGTTCAACAACAACACTGCACCTGGCTTCGCAATGTGTTTAAATGTGTGGGGCTGAGCTTCTGATGGAGTTTGTTTGTTTTGATTTGAGCTGGAGTTAGCAAGCGTTCTAGAGAATTACTGTCCCTGCCTTTATTTGCCTGGTGCATTTCTGTACCCTCCAAGGGAAATCTACGCGACACAATACTGTAGCTGGCCCAGTGACTAATGGGTTTCTGTTGTCAGACAGGAGAAATATCTCTTACTCTACTGGTGGGCAGACAGGAATCCTGGCCCCTTTAGTGCAGGCAGTGGCTATACATTCTGAGGTTTCATTTAAATCTTTTATATTTAGATCTGTATATTTATATTCATATTTATATCTATATTTATATTGAGGGGTGCTAATGGCTCTATGCTTTGCTGGAAACTACAGTATCTAGGGGAGATGGCTAGCCCCCGCTCAGTTAAACCAGAATTACACAGGGACACACACGGACATGCCAACACACGTACTGTATGATGAACACACACGCACTAAACTGAATTTCTGCTGCTGTAGAAATGAAACCTGTAATATACAGGTCTACCACATGGGGGCAGCAGAGCAGTGCAGAGAACTAAGCTAAAGGTTTTTCTCACACATAAGACAGTGAGATCACACCGGAGACAAACTCTCAGAAGGCAAGCGGGAAGGTGACATTTTGAAAAACAGAAATGGCAGACAAGACGGGCCTTGCTAAGATTCACCAAACACTACAAGTATTCAGAATCCCTTAAAAAATACAACGGACCAACAATATGGTGTTTCATCAAAATTGCTGTCAGATTAACGCAGAATATTCAATAAAAGCCCTATCCATGTTATAACATAAAAACACTGCCTGCTGGGTGTGACTGGCCTTTGGAAGCGCTGCAGTGTCTTACCAAGAAGCACCAGAAAAAGTTAATTACATATAGCTCTCTTAATGTGAAGCAGTTAATGCAAGAGATTAAGGGAGAATGCCTCAAAATAAAGTGATTCTTTATTAGAGTCGTACAAGCCCTCTTCTCTGCAATCCCTCTAAATCAGCGGGCACAGGAGCTCATCTGCTAACAGCAAGAGGGCTGAGCTTGGCTCTTAAACAGGTTTCAATTAGTCCACACCATCGGCGTGCGTCACACGCCACTCAGAGACACCCCCTTTACCTCAGGGGGATAAGTCCACTTAACAAATACAGTGGTTGGCGTCCCCACTTTGGACGGCACGTGTCCAGAGACGGTGTCCTCTTACAGCCAGACGCCACAGCGAGCAGGGGATACAAATGAAACATGGAAGTCGAGCAGAGCGCGATAACACACAGCTGCATTAGAAGAAGCCAGTGATGATTACAATCAGGTACGGCTGTTAAAATATAAAAAGGGTAGCGGTATTGTTTTACTCAATTTGCACATTTGAATTATGCAAATGACTCATTAAGCAGCATGCCATTATTCTTCCCGGCATGAGAAATATAGAGGGTGGGTGGAGGAAATGGGAAAGCCCTGTGGAGAAAAACTATGAAAAAATAATAATTGCAGAGGGGAACAGGGCTGTTATCGTGACGGAGCAGAGGACCACAGAAAGCTGGAGACACAATATCTGTTAAATGTCTTGTGCTTTACAGTAGATCAAATCATCTGAAACATTTCTGAGATAATAACCACATGTTAAACCTTAGATCCCCTGTACATTCACCCACACAGGAGGAGTTTTCACTGCGTGACTGCTTAGACCCCAGTGGTGTCCTATTTAAAGGTGGGGTTGGTGATAGTAAGATAATAAACTCTCAGTTAGATGTCGCTAAAATCTTCTCGGGGCCCGATCACACCGAGACGTGTTGCTGGCGCGGCTGCTTCAAAATCGCATTGTATAAACCCCTCCGATCACACCGAGACGCGTTGCTAAAGGCGCGGCCGCTTCAAAATTGCGTTGTATAAACCCCTAGATCACACAGAGACACGTTGCTAAAGGGGCGGCCGCTTCAAAATTGCGTTGTATAAACCCCCCGATCACACAGAGACGCGTTGCTAAAGGCGCGGTAGCTTCAAAAGCGCGTTGTATAAAACCCCCAATCACACCACCGAGATGCACTGCCTGTGCCAATGAGGACGGCTGCCTGGGCCAACTGTCACATTGATGATAATATGACAAATATTTTAACTTTCATGTGCTTCTAAAAACGCTAAAAGAATGCGAAGCACGGCGCCATGAAAAAGCGCATGCTAACCAATTTAAGGTATAAACGTAACCACTGGTCGCTCCATGCGTTTAGATCTCCTCTCCATACCCATGTATAGTACACGGCAATGTGCTCTGATACACGAGGTGTCTCTTGCTGCTAGGCTAACGGGCTACAGTTTGCTGGCGGCAATACCTGAAAGTTGGAAACATTCAGAGTAAGTGAGAAACCAGAGAAAAAAAGTATGGTAGTTAGTTTGTATGCAAAACTCCCCATGTAAGTGAGGGCAGGAACACTGACACCGGTCTTTATTATTGGTTGAATGAATGCTAATGTGTTCAAGCTCAGCAGGTGTGCAGCTAGACATTGCCCCAGCACCTGCGTGGGTTCCCAGGAGATTTTACCGGGAAGCGTTTTTCCCACAAATCACAAACTAGACAACTCTGTGGTGGATTTCCATTTAATCAGGGACAGGTGTCCGGTATTCTCCGTCGTGTCTCACCAGCGCCCCCTAGCTCACCTTGTGTGCGGTGACAGCGAACTGCTCGGCGCTGTTCATCATGTCGGCGGTCCTCTCCTCCGTGCGACCCAGCCGCTCGCCGCGCTCGTTCAGGGCCTGGCTGGCCTTCTGCACGGCGCTGGTCACACTGTCGGCTGCCGAGTGCAGGATGCTGTTACCTGGAGGCAGGGGAGAGGAGGTGGTGGAGGTGGAAGTGGTGAGGAGAAAGGATGGCAAACGAGGGGAAATGGAAGGGAAGACCAGTGAGACTCCATTAGTGGGAGGACGTGTGGTTTGTCCAGCTGCAATAAACTGCCTGCGCTGCCAGATTTGCAGTGCGCCTCCTTTGTACTAATACGTGGTGTAATAGCAGGACCTTCAGCTTGGGACCTTCAGCTTGGGACCTTCAGCTTGGGACCCCCCCCCCCCTCCTTCCCGACACGGACAGCGATTACACGCGTCAGAGGGAACATCTCCTTCGGGTAGCCCTGGCAGCCTTGAAGTCGGATGTTTCCACTGACAAGCCATTAATCCACTGCACAGGGCAGTGTTGCCGATATGCATTACACAAACAATTGGTTCTGCAACTCCCCCTGCGCCCTCCACCCCCGCCCTCTTATTGTTACCGCCAGGCTGGAAGGTCTCCAATGAGCCACATAACCCGTCACGTTATGTGGACACATAGGAGAACAACTTCGATCGTTTCGCTTTGTGTTCGATCACTTGGGGAAGCTGCCACATTCACCTGCCCTGCCCCCGGACACACAATGGGGGCTTTCAGTTGGCAGCGCTAATGTTCTAAGCTTGTCATTCTTTCAAACCCGACCACAGACAGGCACCACGGCGCTCCAACGACAACAAAAGAGACAAAAAGCAAAACAGACAGACTGGGAACAATCAAACAACAACGAGCCATGACAGGACAACAACAGCAAGTTTACATGAGCATAATATAATTCAATATAATGCAAATTCCACCACTATTCAAGTTAGCTATGCAGCATAGTAAACAACAAACCTAAATAAATTAATGTGACCAGTACTATTTCAACAACAACTCCATTGTGCTGTAACAACAACAAGTCCAGGTTTGTATAAAGTAATATAAAAAGCCCTATGGTCACAAAAACCCAGTCTAATGGCCCCGTAGAAGCGCACTCCCGTCCCATGGGAAGACAATGCCTGTATTTCACCAAGGCCTGTAACAGCGCAGATAAATAGGTTTGAGCAGGAACACACACAAGCCTAGAAGCGCCTGACTGTATTAAGATGCGGGTAGTCCTGTCACCCCCTGCCCCCCGACTGGAGACCTGCAGTGAGCACGTGTCCTGTGGCATCACGACAGGCAGATGAGTGACAGGTAATTGAGAGAGCTGTGCGTGCGACGGGGGTGGCCAGCTGGCGTGCGAGTCACAGGAAGTTAACTTGGAAAAAGTCAATCTGTGGAGACGCAAACAAGCCGCAGGTAAACACACGTGCGCGCGGACACACACACACACACAAGCAAAATAGATGCGTGCGCACTCACCCCCCCCGTTTCCAAAAGCACACGCAGTCATGTACTGTATACAGATAAAACACACACACACACACACACACACACACACAAGCGTTCCTCTGTCTCTGGAGGGGCTTTGTTCAAATTACTGTCCAGGGAGGTGGACCTGGTCTTACTTTGTCTAACTCATCTGCTAGCAGTGAATTACTCGCTTTCAATCAGTGGAGGCATGTGTGCACGCATTTATAGTATGCACGCATGTGTGCACGCATGTGTAGTGTGCACGCATGTGTGCACGTGGGCGATCACAAGCTATAGGCAGCACAACGGTTAACGAAACTGCCATTGAGCAAGGCACTTGACCCTAAAAATGCTGCTCGGGAGCAGCGCTGCGACCTCCAGCTTACTGTAGCATACATAATTACCTGATCATACGTATATGGGCGGGTTAGCATTTGAGAAATGCTGCAAACTAGGGCTGCTCAATTATGGAAAAAGTGATAATCATTATTATTTTGGTCAATACTGAAATCACAATAACTTAATACGATTACTCATTGACTTTGGAAAGATGTTGCATTTGCCGCACCTAAAAACGGTTAAACAAATCAACAGTGGAAAGAACTTCAACTGTGAAATGTCTCTTAAAACAAAAACCCTGTAATAGGTGAACGTGTGTAATGTGTGCGCCTGTCATTCAGAACACAAGACACCATACGAATGTACTTTCCAAACGTGTAAAATTATTGTTTTTCCTCGATTATACTGTTTTTGCAATTTGTTAAATTGTATTAATTGCACAGCCCTACTATTAACTATTCATTTGAACCTGGGCCTCCAGGTTGGAACAGAAGGAAAAAAATAAGAGAAACTAAATGCCTTATCTCAAAATTATGGAGACAGGACTGAAAGGCCCATAGACTCGTAGGCACAACCATGTCTTCTGGTCCTAACTAATTAGGCATAAAGGTGCCCTATCAAAATCTGTTCATGGATATTTATCTTAGTAAGGTTCCTAATGAGCCTTTATACAGCCTTGGGTTAAGTTAAGCACCGAAGTGCAAAAGTACAGTATGCACGATTGCTCACAATGATGATGCTGTGAAAGTGAATCTACATCTCACCATACAGCAGCAGAAATCGATAGTCTGGCAATACCACTTAGCTCTCGCTGCCACATCTTAACCATGCTATATTGATTGCACAGTCAATAATGCTGTAAACATCAGCATTTCTCGTTGCATATCTCAACTGTGCTTTGGACAGTTAACCACATTAGGCTCCTATCACACAGAGACGCGTCGCCAGCAAAACCGTGCCTGGCGTGAGCTCTTCTCTCCACAACGCGCTTTGCATTTTTCTAGTGTTTATTTAGACATGTAATGTAACACTTGACCCAGCCAGCTAGTCTCTTTGGTACATGCAGCCAATCTCTTGTGTGATCAGGGCATCATCAAAACACTTATGAAGTGGTTAGCATTTATTTTTACTCTGCACTAGCTGTCACACCCAGGTCCGGGGGTGTGTCCAGGCTCCCTCCCCGCCGGTGCGCTGCCGCGTCGGTTCGCTAACCACCGCCCAAGGCGTCGGTGGCAGCCCCTCCCCTCCCTGTCTGTGCTCCTGTTTTGAGTTGACTGCTCACCCACGAGTATTTAATGTTTGTTTGGTGTTTCTGTTCTCGTGGGTTATTGTATGTGTTGATCCTTGTTTGATTAAAACCGCTGTTTCGTTTATCAGCCGTTGTCGTCGTTGCTAAACGTTACACTAGCAAGTGCAATAACCAATGCAGGCCCAAAGGCATATGCACACAACACTCTCTCTCTGTTTCTAATCGTCTTTAATCAAATGAGAGAAACTCTCTTGAGCCCTGGAGCAGGAATGAGACCTTTTCACCTCCAGACAGATTCCTCTAAATCCTGTCCTCTTCTGAGGAGGTTTCCGAGATTTATCCTCCGCTCCCACAGTTTCATAGCTGAACAAAGGAAAAAAGACCTCCACCCTTTAGTCATCTTGCCACCGCTACAACTCTCCAGCGGCTTCCGTCTTCGCTCTCTGGGCTGCCATGAGGACTCCCCCATCGCTGAATGGGTAATTACAGAGAACTGTAAGCTTGTCCTAGGGCGCTTATGGAGGGTGTAGGTGTAATTTTGTGTGATGGACCAAGCCATTACAGTTAACAATAGTCACCAGTTTCTTTGTACAAGTTGGTAGGGACTAGGGGTGCACAATATATCGATTCAGTACCGTTATCGCAATATCACGTTGCGCAATATCATATCGAAAATGTTGCAATATTCAGTTTATTTTGTGGAGAGATGCGT
>JAODLL010082825.1:0-14997 GCA_026546735.1 Forbesichthys agassizii
GGTCTTGGCAATCTTGTTATAGCCTAGGCCATCTTTATGTAGCGCAACAATTCTTTTTTTCAGATCCTCAGAGAGTTTTTTACCATGAAGTGCCATGTTTAACTTCCAGTGACCAGTATGAGGGAGTGTGAGAGCGATAACACCAAATTTAACACAACTGCTCCCCATTCACACCTGAAACCTTGTAACACTTATGAGTCACATGGCACCAGGAAGGGAAAATGGCTAATTGGGCCCAGTTTGGACATTTTCACTTAGGGGTGTACTCACTTTTGTGAGATACTGTACACACACACACATACATATATATATATATATATACATATATGTGTAAATATACACATATACACACACACACATATATATATATACATATACACACACACACACACATACATACTGTACATATATAGATATATAGATACCTGACCATAACTGAGCAGCCATAAAATCATGCTAGGATTAAACCAATCATCAACCGTCATTTTCTGAATGAAAATGCAGACTTGTAAATGTGGACCCATATAAAAAAATCTAGTGATGTCGAGGGATGTCCAGAGCAAGCCCAACCTAACCATAAACATCCATGATGCCTACATAGCTTTGGGTAAAACGATCTGCTATAGGTAACTACATCAGGCGAGTTAGACAAGCATCATCAAACATCACACAATCTAATAAAAGGCTTTACATCCTCTTGTTGATTAAAAGGTATAATCAGTCATTCTGGAGAAACATAGTAGATATTTCAAAAAAAAATTAAACATACAATGCCATAAGAACAGACTGCAGTCTGCACCACTTTGTTTGTGTTCATATTTACGAAATTAGGGCTGTGTAGAACTACCAGGTCATTTATTGCAAGGAGACATCTGGTGAATTTGACAAAATTCACCTTCAAGACATGTGGGCGGACGCCACCCTCTCACCTTCAGCCTCTGCACCATCTCCCTGATGTCCTGCGCGCAGCCCTCCGGCACGCGCACGGAGATGTGGTCGCCCCTGCCGTAGAAGATCTTCAGGGCCAGCCGCTCGGGCATCCAGCCAATGACGTCGGCGCAGAAGCAGTTGAACACCACCTCCTTGGTGGAGCAGTCGATGAGGAGAGCATACTCTGCCGACAGGCCCAGGGCGCAGGGGATTTCCGCCCCGCCTCCGCCCAGGTCCTGGGCCAGCACCCTCCAAGCCACGGCCCCGGCAGCCCCCAGCTCCGCCCCCTCGCGGGCCCTGCAGCGCTCCCTCTTCTTGGACGCCAGGGAGATGAGGTTGTTGAGCTTGCCGGCCGAGTCCAGCGGCGTGCCGCTGCAGCAGTTCTCCGCCAGGTCGCGCAGGTACTCCTGGCGCGTGCGCGTCGCCATCGTGTGGAACTTCTCCGACTTGTGAGCCGCCGTCTCCGCGTTGATCGCCTTCGCCAGCAGGAAGTTGCGGAAGGCCTCTGGGTCGCGGAAGGTCACGCCGCTGGGGATGGGCGGGCCGAAGGGGGGCACGTCCTTCATGCGCGTCACGGCAACACTGATGGGTCAGAGGGGCAAGGGAAACCACTCAGTGACAGGAATAGTGCCGGCTACTTGTGTAAATGTGTGTGTGTGTGTGTGTGTGGGGCGCTCACCTGTAACAGGTGCCATCAGAGCAGGGGTTGTGCATGCGGACGATCACAAACACGTGCTGGAACTGAGAGCGAATGTTCTGAGGCGTGAAAGGCAGCGCTCCAGGCTCCTGGAAGATGATGGTGACGATGTCGTTCCCTATATGCCGCTTTCTCAACAGCTGAGAGAGAGACAGACAGACCGACAGACAGACAGACCGAGAGAGAGAGAAGGGAAAAGGTGAACATGTGTGTAACACATACATATTGAGGACAATTCTGCCTCAGAGAGAACAAACATGTTTATGTGACGAGTGTGTTTTTATCATGTGTGAATAACTACTGTGGTGTTTCTGTGCCTCTATGATCATGCATGTGCTGGTGTGTCTGTGCATGTGTAGGAGACACGGCCATGCTTGCCAAGCCTCTTATTTGTAGAGGGACGTGTGAAAGTATCAATTATGTAATCCTGGCTGCTGCTGCCTGTGATGAACAGATCATAGAGCACTCGGAAATGTGGACCTTGACGTTTATGAGCACAGTGAACAATAAATATCAGGCAATGTTTAATCACAAGACCAGGCCAATATTCTACCATTAGCCTAATCATTGTAAATACCTAACTAACAAATGCATATACTATTGACTCCCAAACCTATTAACAGCTCTGAAAAATACATTTACATTTGATATAAAATAATGATCAAATAAAATAACCAAAAAAGGAAATAATTTAGTAATATAATCATCATATAATCATCTCTAGACTCAACCTGCTAAAAGCTACAAGGGAACCACAGATTAAAACTATTTCCTCACTCCGTCATACCACATCCTTTTTACAGGTTGCCATTAAGGCAGATAGTGCCACCTAGAGGAAAATCTGAGGACGTGACTTCTGCTGCTGTGGGAGAGACTCTGGAGGGACCTATAGAGTCATTTATCAGCACGCTATAATCACACGGCAGGCACAAACATTTGCATTATCTACTCACTGTGATAGTATATGTTTTTTGGTTAGCATAGTAAAATAAGTTATATTGTGGGAGGGCAATTAACTACATTGATTTAAGTATATGATCTCTTTAAAACAATAATGTATATATACACACAGTATATTCAAGGAGAAACACCATTCCACAGCTGTCAACGTTATATAGTGACACCTGTGTGAGACTATTGTATAAACGGTAAAGGCCTGTCAAAGCATAAAACGTGTTTGCCCACATGAACATTTAGGCTGTTAAAAACATCACCAAGTTTACAGATCACTGACACGAACACACTAAGGCACAGTGAACACAGAGCCCCCACACAGTGCGCACAAGGGTGCCGCACCCTTCATTAAATAATAAAATGCAGTAAAAAAACAGGGTAAAAAACAAACGCACACACTAGAAATATAGGGCCACACCCCTGGTTATACAAAATGTATAGACAGAGAGACAGAGTGGCAGACAGAGAGAGGAGAGAGAGAGAGAGAGAGAGAGAGAGAGAGAGAGAGAGAGAGAGAGGGGGGGGGGAGGCAGAGAGAGAAAGAATGTGGCAAAGCAAATTAACTCAACTGCCCAGTCAGGGAACAAAGGCTCCATAAAGGAAACAGAATAAAGGAGGAGTCCACAACAATAACGAGGCAACAGGAGGGAGACACTGGTCGTGAGGCAACCATTCAAGGGGCAGGAACCACACTGAACCAACCACCTGTTAATGGCACTTTGAAATGCATTCAGTAATACACATGGATGGTTACCGATGCTTTCATTTCCCTTAAAGAGACTCTTTCATTTGAGTCCGAGCTAACTCACTGAACCCAGACCGGACCTGCCTGTAAGCACCCAGAGCAAGATGCCTAACCCCTTACGTGCTTCCTAAATACCTGTAATTGCACTGCAAGACAAACATGTCTGCTGCTAAATGACATAGCTATTATAGGCTACTGTGCATCTCAGCTATGTATGACCTACACCCATGCTATGCAGGTGCAGCACACTGTCAGAGGCAGGTGGGAACGCTCACCTGCTGTGGGTTGCTGGGCATGTATGGCAGCATGGTGGACACATGGAACATGACCTCGTAGCCCTGGTAGGTGGTGTACAGAGAGTGGGTTCCCGTCGAGTCAGCTGAAAACAGTGGACACGTGGGGGGACATTTTGAGGAATTACACAAACGGAGGCTGTGACCAATTATAGTAGATAGCAACAGTAAGCGATTTGAGCGTGCAATATCATGCAAGTGGTAGCGGTGGTAATGTAAGCCTTCACGCCATCTGGCCTAGATAATAGGGTGCGTCAACAGCACACGAAGAGCCGATGTCACTCATGGTGAAGCAACGGCAGATGCCCATTGCAATATTCCCTTCATTTTTTGTGTTAACTAAAAAATGTGTTGTGAATTGAACATGGCACCCGACACACATTTAATAGTGCTGCTGTATATATTTATTGTTATGATACGCTCAGGGGGCTGCGAACAGTCACTTCCGCTCGGATTGATTTACACCATGAATACTTACTGCTGTAAAATCATGCGATGTGCGTGATGGATATGAGTGGTGCAACCTAGAGGTAGGACGCGGTGTCCTAACTGTGGCTTGCACTGCTTACACGTACATGTGTGGATGAATAGTGTGAGCTCTACACACGAGCGAGGACTTATTTGAACAACTCACGGGGATTCTAATCATAACCAGCTAAACCCAAGATGATGCATGTTGCGCTTTTCGCCGACTCAGCACAGAGCCGGGCCCTCATGCGCTGGATTCCCCAACTTACTCTTGGTGTCCAGCTGAGCGGCGTACTTGGTGAAGCCTTTCAGCAGCACCTGCTCCCCGAGCAGCTCCAGGAAGGCTGAGAAGGCGGGCGAGGCCTCCTCATTGTTGTACATCTCCTCCTCCGTGCTCTGGCCCGCGCGGCACAGCAGAACACCCACCTTGTGCTTCTGACTCAACTGGCGGCCGGAGGAGATAACGCTCATGTCATCATGACACACACACACACACAGAAACCTGACAGAGAGCATGCTGGGCCTCCGAGCTGATGACTCAGCATAAGGTCAGATCAATGTGCCCCCCCCAACGTACAAAACAGCCTTTGTAGACAACTACAAATCTCCCTTTCATTTGGTTTCATACAAGACGTGGTTGATAGCAGCGCCTACGTAAACACATATATGGCTGCCGCAGGCATTCCTTTACCCTGTAGTTAAACATTACAAGGTGTAGACGTCAGGTATATGAGCATGTCACACCCTGGGTTGCTTCACCACTCATGTATGTTCAACAAGCAGTTCCCCCAAGGTGCTTCCCTAAACTGTTGCTTATTTCCCTTTTGCAGTACAAATGTGATCATGGTGGGAGATATATACATTGATATGACCCGTGCTGTAATTTTGCATATTTGTAATAAGATCCTTGATGAAAGATGAAACAATACAGTCATCGTTTTTAAACTTTCATAAGAAAATTAGATCATTATTGATAAAGTTAGCGTTTTCTACTACAAATTATTCCTAAGGCTTGCTCCTGGGTCAGACTATCTGCACAATCTAACTGTTTGATTTATGGCCAAGGCAGGCCCATCCCTTCCCTCCTAAACACATTGCTATGCGTCTTATAAAACAGCTGATGTTGGCAGTGAAATACCACTACATTTTTCAGATGTTCTTTTCAAAACAAACCATTCCTCACCAGAGATTCAGGAGTAGCTATTAGGCAATTAGGCTTATGGGAAATGCTGTCTTTACACCAGAAATGCTATGGCTTCTCCAAACGTCAGACAGAATTGTTAAATTAACAAATTATTGGTTTGTTTAAATGTTAACCATCAATTATAGATATTTCTTGCGGCTAACAAAACAAACATTGTTGCTGAATAGGCTATTTGCTGTCAAATACCACAGAAGTGAATGGCAACATCCATTACTCTCTTATGCAATTATCACAATATTCAAACTTCAGAAGTACCAAACCCCATTGAAGGAACCACTATAAGGGTATGGATATTTCAGACTATTTGACTGTATCCTAAAGGCACTATCTCCATTTCCTTTGCTCAGTATCTATATTACGCACACACACACCTTATCACACAAACAGCGCTAGCAGCAATCCACTCACCCCCTGTTCGTCCAGCTTGAGGAGCTGCTCGGTGACCTTGGGAGTGCTGAGGGCCAGTTTCAGACAGGACACGTTGAGCTCAGGGACCACCTGCTCCAGCACCTCCTTGAGGGGCAGGCCCCGGACCGTGCCGTGTCTCCCCGTGGACGCCACCGCGTCCTCCAGAATGGAGCCTCGTAGCGTCACCAGCTGAGGGACGAACAACACAGT
This sequence comes from Forbesichthys agassizii, assembly GCA_026546735.1. Classification (NCBI taxonomy): domain Eukaryota; kingdom Metazoa; phylum Chordata; class Actinopteri; order Percopsiformes; family Amblyopsidae; genus Forbesichthys; species Forbesichthys agassizii. The sequence continues at coordinate 5,910 of JAODLL010082825.1, forward strand.
AGGCAGACTAGGAATACGTTCGTATCTTGGCCACAAGAGGCAAGGTTGAGCTCCCACAGGTTCCCTGTTAAGACGGAGACGTGTTGTGCGTTTGTCCAATCACGTGTCTCTGATATACAATGGAACGCAAGGGCCCTCCACGTTAAAGTGTGGGGACATGGTTAGCCAGCCTGGGAAGCCCTGAAGCCAGATGCACTATAAACACACTTCAGTACTGCTGCTCCTGGGAAGGCTGAAGCTGACCTGCTTCAACAGAGCAGGGCATCAAGGGCTGTAACACACACAGCTACTGTTAGTAACGGAATGGACACACGTTGCTGGACACACGAGTTGCACCTTACAGTGTGCCTGCTGGAAATTAAACCAGAGTGACAGAAGTGAAGTCACAGAGCAACAGTTTCCTCTAGTCAGCTCCCGCATGACACCGGGCCAAGCGACTGCACTGTCGAGATGGCAGCTGTGTGTGCTCTGGTGATGGAGCATCAGAAATAAGAGAGGGGAACAGTGCCGAAAGGGGGCTTCCCACCTTGCTGTGTCAGCACTGCGGCACTAAAATAAATGACTGACTTAAGAGGATATCTGAGCGCAACTGGCTCTGGAGTGAGAGAGAGAGAGGGAGAGAGCAAACTCTTTCTCTGGGCGTCTCTCATCTGTGGGAGCAGTACAGCTAAACGCACTGGCTTCGTCTGTGTGCAGAGACCCATGTACTTAGACGATGAAGCGGCTCCATTGTTGGACCCGCGCTAAGGTGATGAGGCCAGGCAGCAATGTCAGCTGGCTAAAAACAACAGCACCACACCAGCTCGCTACGGAAGCAAAATGGGTGAGCAGTTTTAAGAGAGGCGCAAATATGCATCAAATAAAGCCACAGAACTAAGGCACGCTCCTGATGCCCTGAGCATTCTACTGTCTTCTATGCACCAACTGTGCAGTCCTTGTACAACACTAAAGTGTGTGTCGTAAGAAGCTGCTACTGTTTGTTACCGATCAGCTGTGTGTGATAGTACCGGAAATTGAACCAACTGTGTAAATCGGGATTATTTACTGTCTATTAAGATAAGTAATGTACTCTAGTGTCATTGATAATATATTACGTGGTTATGTGCGTTTATTTGGATTTTATGTTCATCTGTTCACAAAGTGTAAGTCACTTTGGATAAAAATGTCTGCTACATGCTGTGAAGGTAAATGTTTTTTCAGGGTTCGGGGTGCGATGCTGATTTCTATGGGGCATGGCGACTTCAGAAAAGTGAATGAGGTTGTGGGGCATTGAGTGATAAAAAATGGTCCAAGCAAAGTAGCCTGGTAGCTGGGTGTGTGAGCCAGCCAGTGTTTGGGTTGGCCATGGTCTGTGGCGGTTCGGTCAGGTGGAAATTTCCACTGGCAGAATAGATAAAAAATGTGGTGAAGTTGTAGAAAGGAGGAAGGGGGAGGTTATTGGAGAGATGGGGAAGGGAGGGATTTATTTGGGCTGCTGGAACCATAAAAAAAAACACATGAAAGGCCAAAAAAGGAAAGTGGAGAGAGAAAAATATATGGATGCATATTAACAAGAGCAGAGCTAGAGCTCTGCCCTAGTGATAGGCTAACCATGGCTAGTGCCAATTATGACCAAATGCTGGAAGACCCTTAGACGGCTTACTGCTTTGAAGCAACTACTAGATTAAAAAAAAAACGTCTGATTGGGCCAAAGCCATCAAAAAGGCAACAGGGATGTTCATCTCATCATATATGGGACCATACTCTGATGCTACTGGCTTCCAGAAGCCACTTAAGGGCTTCATTTTTCATTTCCATCATTCTATTTATTTTGTATTTGTATTACTGATTTGATTGTATTTTGTTGTTCTTCAAGAAAGTCTTAAGTTTATGTAATTCATAAACTTAAGACCGCCTTGCCTCAACACTCTTACGTTGTCCAAATCCAATCAAATAAATGGAAACTTTACCTTCCTGTTGTCCTGAATGCTGTAAGGGACCATGACCCCTAAACGTAGGTACATTGGGAATTAAGCATACCGTTTCACCCCAATATTGTCCATTGGTCACCCACTACATTACTCATGTTAGGAGAGTAAGAAGAGAAATAGAAGTGAGAGCGCGAGTGTGCGTTGTACCTCGCCGGTCCGCACAATCAGACGGTACTGGTACTGGTCCTTCAGGTCTTTTGTGTCGTCTAGCTTCTCCCTGCGGATGCTCACCGCCACGGGACCCAGTTTGTCCTCCTTACCAAAGTAGTTGGCGTGCTCTGACAGAACACACAGAGGGGAGCAGACACTTGTTTGTTAAACCCTTTGACCGCCTTGCCTCAATACAAGGCCATGCATGGACTACCTCAAACAACAGTAACCATCAACCAAAACCTAATCCAATCATCCCAACTAGATTACCTTTTGGATTATACGTTAAAATGTACCTTACATTATATTGTACAGTTACAATCTCCAGACAGATATCATCTTTGCAGACACATTCAAAGTCAGTGGTGGAGAGATACATACAGTGAGATGCTGGTCACACACCTAGGAGTGGGTGAGTTATTCTGCACTGCAGCTATGACTTCACATTGAGGTAAGGAAGGGACAAGGTCCGGGGTTTAGCACAACACGGTTAAAAGCAGGGTCTGTCATTCTACAGAACTTTCCCTCAAATGCCTTGACATGTTCTTGTGGTACACACACACGTCTGCATTCGACTATAAAATGAAACATTAAAGGATAATGTCATGCAGGCATCAAATTGCATCAACTAAAAGGCATTATCATCATCAGGCACTCCTCCATCCCATTAGTAGAAAACACAGGCTCTCTGCCTGCGTTTGTGCTCCTGTGATAAGACAAGCTAGTGCCACGGGCTGAGTGCTTGTTAAAACACACATTTACGAGAGGCTTGGTGAGGACTCCATCCTGACATGCATTCTGTCTCTGTACCCTCTAGCCAGAATGAGCCTGAAATGCTGTGTCCCTTGGAAGTCTTAGCTTCCACGCTGTGTCCCGCACTGTAAATGTCAGCTTATTGGTGCGGCCTTGTGACATTTAAACACTGGGAACTTCTCTCTCACACACACACACCCCCACTTTTGGTTCAAGCATTCACATCATGCTTAAGGGGAACAACTCCGCTGGCGAGGAAGTCAGTGGAGTGGATGAACATTTTTAGAATGACAACCTTTGTGTGGCCCATGGCATCTCCTCACACACGCACAGAAGGCAAACACGCACCCCTACACGGCACACGCACACACGCACACACACACACACACACACACACACACACACACACACACACACACACACACCAACCTACCTACCTACCTACCTACCAACCTACCTACCAGCATCTGGCACTAATTAGGGCATGTGTGCAGACGATGCTAGCCAAAGGGGAACATCAGACGGGGTCTGTGGAGGTGATGTTGACAAGAAATGCCAACATGGGTGCTGAAACAGGCATGGGCACACACGCGTGTCCCTGCGCTCACACACAATGACACAACCTTATCTCGCTGCAAGGGTAAGAGCTGAGGTGACTGTAAAGGCTAACTCCACTTGGTATTAAGCAATTCCTTGTGTTACGCTATTGTCATGTCACGACGCACAATGTTCCATGGGCACATAAGGGGGTAGCATGTTTGGTGACCGTATCCACATTGTCATTTATTAGCATCACTCAATGCCACAGTCATTCTGGGTAGTGTTGACATTAAAAACATTTAATCTTCCAGCCCACAAGAACGCTCTCTCTCTTGTTTTTAGCCAGACTGGATCGCCAAAGAAGAAATAAACACTGAAATATAAGTTAGGCTATAAAACTAAATATGTAGCAGACACAACACAAACATGTGCTGAAAGAGAGGTGGGTGGCATTATCACCGACAGCAGAGAGGCTAGCTATGTGCAATACAGACTCTGGGATAGGTGCCACTGTCTGACTGCAGCCTACACCGGCCTGGCTGAACGTATACGACGAGGACCGGATGACAGTTCTAAAGGAACACAAGAATGTAACTGACATTAACCTGGGACTAGCTGTTGCATACTTATTACAGCGAACACAGGGGAAAAGTTATCTTTAAAAAAAAAGGTATACTAAATAAGAAATGAATAAATACATAAATAAATAAACAGCCCTGTACTTGTCAAAGACAAAAACCAGAATCAATATTCAGAACTCTAAAAACAAGGTTTTTAATAATAAGATACAATGACTCACAACCAGGACTACAGTATTTGAAAGGTGGGGGTTCGATGTGATTTCAGATTTTTAAGAACATTTATTCGTTTTTAATGTAGAATAAATATTTTATTTTGTTAAATATGCAAACATGCTGCACTGAAAGCCAATGCACAGTGCACATTACCTTTCCCTTTGAAAGTAATGGCTCTCTCCCCATTCATTTAGATAGGGTGTTCCTAATGAGCAACCAAGATGGCTGCCGAATGGCCGGACTAACCTTTCCCATGGAAGTAGTCCCTGTAGTAGCGGGCGCCCAGGTCCACGTGCTCTATGCTGTGGAGCTTCAGCGTCTCCAGCCGGGTCACCTGCTGCTCAATGGGCACCTCCAGCACCGCCACGCTGGCGTTGCTCCTCCGCAGCCAGCCTCTCGGCCCCTCCCCCCCTCCTCGCTCTGCCGCGCAGCTGAGGAAGCTGACGTTGCGCTCCCCGCGGCCCCCGGTCTCATTGAGAAAGTGGGGACAGCTGAGCAGCAGGAGGCTGGGGCCCTCCGGGGGCTCAGCTGCCGGGCAGGGCGAGGGCTCCAGGCCCAGGAGCAGGTTCTCCGTGCTGCCGCCGTAGGGCGGCACGGCGCCGCTAGCTAGCCTGGAGGCGGCCTGGGAGACGGAGGCGGCCGACGCCCCCGTGGCGGTGTTCCTCCTCTGGGTGGCGAGGCTGCGCTGGGCGGCCGCCTCGTGGAGGTCGAACAGGACGCTCTGGGTGTCGTAGTGGACGAAGCTCTTGGGGCACACCCAGGGCTTGTAGGGCGCCTCCTCCCCGCTCTCCCCCTCCGCTCTGCTCCGCAGCTTGCCCAGCAGGAACGAGCCCCCCAGGGACGACTCCGTGCCGCCGCTCTTCTTCCGCGCTCGACTCTCAGCGACGTCTCGTCGTCCCGCCATGCAACCGGCCGCGCCCGCGGGCGGGGCGGGCGAGTCCTGGGCCACGCTCAGCAGCTCTCCCAGGCGGATGGCGGAGCTGCGCTGGTCGGGCCTCTCCTGGTGGAACTGGGTGAGCATGTCAAAGAAGCTCTGGTCGAGGACGCCCTGGACGTTGATGGAGGACGTACTGCCGTACTCCCTGAAGAGGAGACCCATCCCTGCACCGCCACGGCCCTCCACCTGGGGGCAGAAAAGAGGTCAGAGGAAGACACACATCTTAAAGGCTTCTGATGTTCCTACTTCAACTGTCAAATGAATCCCGTCAGTGGATACACAATAGTTTTCGCTATGGCAAGCCCACTGTTACAATGAAAAGCGTCCAAAAACACATACAGTATCTCACAAAAGTGAGTACACCCCTCACATATTTGCAAATATGTGAGCCTATCTTTTCATGTGACAACATTGAATAAATGACACTTTTCTGCAATGTAGTGATTGTACAGCTTGTAGAACAGGGTAAATTTGCTGTCCCCTTAAAATAACACAACACACAGCCATTAATGTCTTTTGTGAGATACTGTAAGTCACAACAGGGGGGGTTTATCCCCAGGAATGAGCAGTTTAGTTTGTACATTTGAAGTTATGCCCAGAGTACAACTGAGCTTAAAATGGAATGTTCCAAACTGTTCCTGCACAACTTTTAGAAGCAAACCCCAAGTTCACATTACAAGAAACTGTTGCCCAGGCAACGGCAAGGTTAACCCTCACCTCACACTCGTCCTGCTCGCTCAGAGTCAGCTCGCTGCTGGAGCGTTGCCGTAGCGGCGGAAACGCCCGCGGTGAGTCTCTCTCGCCTCCCGACCCCACGTCCTTGGAGCGCCGCCATGGCAACCGAGACAGTCCGCCCCGCAGTAGCCGGGCGTCCGACGAGAGGGCTGAGGAGGATGCCGAGGTGGAGCCGCCCCCGTCTCCGTAGTGATTGGCGCCGCTGCCGCCCTGCCCGTTTTCCAGCAGCGATTCCCGGGACTGGGCGCGGCGCGGCGGCCATTCCGATATGCGCGCCCGAACGCCCATCTTGGGCACGGAGACACGAGGCTGCGTCGGGTCTGCGGGGGCGTGAGGCGTGTGGCCGTTGGGTGTGGGACCAAACGGGGCCCCTCCCCCCCCATCCAGGAGGTCTGAGGAGGTGCAGGTCACCCCTCTGTCTTTGGAAAGGTTCATGGTGCCCCGGGGGAGCTCAGGGCTGGGCAGAAGGCAAGGGGACAGGGGGTTGGCATCCCGCCACACGCCGAGTTGGTTCTGCTGAGGCCAGCCTCCAAGAACATCGCCTTTAACGGGGTGGCGTGTGTGTGTGTGTGTGGAGGGCGGGGGGCTCCACTGCTTCCCCTAGGGCCCAGCTGGATGTCTGCAGCTTCTGTCCACTGCCAGCACAGCAGAGACCTGGAGGAACGCAGAGGGAGGAGACTGTTTTAGTTTGGGAAAGGGTTACTAAAAGGCTAGTTATATCGATGGTGGTTTGCTCTGCAAAAAGCTTATGATTTTAGCGATTTCTGAATAAAAAGTTAATAGTAATCTACTTTATCTACACCAGCCTCGCCGTTTTAAGGTTAATTGATGTCTAGATATTTCTTAATATTATTTATAGATCTGTCGAACTTTTTCATGCTTTTTCTGCTCTGTTTAACGTACTTCGTTTCGAAAGGGTCAATGAATCCGGCAGGACACAGAATTAGGCCTAACACCGGTACTGTAGAATGTTTGACAACACAATCTTATCAGATCGATGAGATTATATAGCAAGTGGGCAGCGGGGGTAAACATGTTTGGTCTATGCGCGGGAGGAAAATGGAAGCGTCCGCTAGTGTTCCTGTAGTGAGTGACAGCGCTCGAATACAGCAGATGAGCGGAGCTGCATGCTTTGTGTTTGCACGTGTTGTACAATGGCGGGCCCGAAACTAAAGCAGCTCCGCTATTTTTTTCCGCTTCAATGGATTCGTGTTCGTGTGTAGTTCTTTCACTGTGTCCCACAATGTTTTCCTTGACGCTTTATACCAATGCATGTCACGCGCTGCATCTAGCAGTGTGCTAACGCTAACATTGTTAGCTGCTGCTCGTCTGGTATTTAGGGGTATGTACACACAAACACACCATGCCACACATTTGTCTTCTTCTTTTGGTTTCAGGATTACTAAGCGCGTTCGCAGCTCATTGCTGCCTCTCATAGTCCACTGACGGCACTATTTTTTCAGATTGGAGCATAGTTATAGGTATATTTTTCCAAGTCGACTGTACATTTAGCAAATCGACATTTACATAACTGCTGACGTCAACTAATCGTCCCAGCACTAGAGCAGACAACACAACTCAAGTCACTCAAGCAAACATGTTGAGGACAACGTGACCAGGAGACACAAACATGACCCAAATGCACTCCCAAAGCCTTAAGAGAGACTGGCAGGCATTGAACGACAACGGTGAAAACAAACTGTGCGTGAGAGAGAGACTGACTACAGTAAGGGAAATGTGACAGGGTTGCTCCTGCAGAGGATAATCTTTAGGAGGCTGACTAGGGATATTATCACATGTGCACGCACGCACACACTCTAATAATATAGAGTAATACTATGCTGCTATGCTGCAGATATATTAAATGAACTACTGATTATCTGAATGAGAAGAATAGAATACAGATCTAAACATAAGAAATGCAGACACACGTACGTTGATGCTGTCATACTTCAGCAGAAACAGGCAGTAAAGCCACTCAAATCTCTCATTTGGTGTCCATGGCAATGATGATATGTGTTACAATAGAAACATCCCTCTTCTGCACCTGGCGCTTCTGACTCCGAGTGTGTGAGTGTGTGTGTGTGTCCATCAAGCTACAGAATAGATTTATATTCAGTGAATGAGTGTGTGCGCGTCTCTCTCAGTCTCTGGTCTCGTGTCATGTGACCAACCAACGGACGCAGATCTCCACATGCCTGCATCTGCCAATCCGTGATAGGAAAAGGAAAGACAAATATATGAAAGTGTGAGAGAGAGAAAGAGAGAAGCGGCTAATCGCTGCGAGAACAACAATGGCTTGCCCTAATAGGCAGTCACTCAGAATGAGTCTTCAAAACCAATGGCTTCTTTTATAAAATAAACTCCCTGTTTTCATTCAGTGTGATTCTTGTCTTTCCAGCCCTCTTTAGAAGTCCTTTTCATTCTGCATTTCTAATCTTCCTCTCTACTTTATTTAGTTTCTCCTTGCCTTCAGTGTCGGTCCAATAATTAATTATCTCGGCTCTTTTGTAAAATGAACAACTCATTGAACAACTCATTGTGTAAAGAGAGACGGGTATAGGTAACTTATGTATCTCTACTATTATAAGACATACTTATCACTTTCCCCTTATTTCAAACATTTAAAAGCAGATTTCTTTTATATTCATAATGTACTTTATAATACTGTATCCGAAGCCATCATGGCCTCTCTTTTCCTGTTGTATTATTTAAAATGCCATTTTAAAATGTCAACCAATTATAATTCATTACTGATACATTACAACAGACGTCCCCAGTTTATTGCTAAAATGTCACATGTTCAAATTATTCCATGGTTTCTTTTGTGACAGAACTGCCAAAGAACAAAAGAGCACAGGGTTCCCTTTCACCTTCCGTCATCACCATGCATGTTGGATGAGAACAGACTGCCTGCAGCCATCCACCCAGGAATTTTATTGTGGACGGCAAAACTCTCCGGCGGTCTCAGTGTAAAAATTCCATAATCTTCGAGCCCTTGGGGGTCCGAGTAGTTATGCCGTGCATTTTCCATAAATGTGCTTTCATGGTCACAAGGCAGCTTGGAGAATGCCTCGTGTGTGTTTCTTCTCCCACACAGTCCCCTATGAACGCATTTTTGGGGCTTCTTTACACACTTACACACACACACTTACACACACACACACACACACTTACACACACACACACACTTACACACACACTTACAC
>JAODLL010082826.1:0-14997 GCA_026546735.1 Forbesichthys agassizii
TGTTCATATTTACCGGGAAATCGATGGCTGTAAATATAATCACTGCCTCTCCCATGGTGGTCCAGCGTTCGTATAGTTATATGGGTCCGCCCAGCTGAAAACCATTCAACTTGATCTAGAGGTGGCGAGAGGCGGTATCTAACCAATCAGCGAATTTGTCACTCCTTTCATTTGTTTCCATGTCGAGCAACCGCAAATTCATTTTGAGAGAGCAGAGGTTTAGATCTGAGAAGTTGTATGTGCAGCTTTATTTCAGTTCATGTGACATTGCAATCATTGTGCCCAAGGTTTTTCCTTAACCTCTTAACTCACAAAGTTCTAGACAGATTTATATACACTCAACATACAACGTCCACGCGCAAGAAACAACTTGTTCAAATGAACATTCTGTGCGTGCGACTTTGTCTGTGTGCACGCTCGACTCAAGATTCTGCGCGCTCAAATTTGTTCGTGTGTGCGCAACTCAAAATTCTGTGAGCACGATTTCTGAGACTATATTGACGCCATACACGAGGTGCATATGGTCTATTTGTGTAAGAAAAAATAATCATGTCTGCACGTTTAAAACGCAACTTGCCGTTTCTGCATAAATTAGTTTCAACTTCTGCACGTAAGCGCAAAGAGCTGCACGTATATATATATATATATATATATATATATACACTAAAATATTTTGAAAGGTAACATACCGCTTACCAGTGCCCAGTTGAACAAGTTAAAAAAGAAGAAAAAATGATTAAGTTTTTTGCGGATAAAAAGGCTGGTTTAAAGAAAAAACGTAAAGTTATTTTACATAAAGGTGGATTTCAATTTCCGCTTTTGTCTGTGGCGTTGCCCTTCCTGACGTCCATAATAGGGGACGTCGTACGTAGTTAAGAAAAATGAAGTCCACGCAGAAAATGTATCTGATTACACCTAAGCAACTCGAAGATATGTATCTTACTCGCTCACGTTAAAATGAAAGCTATTCTAAATCAAGATGGACTGAATCCCAATGAAAATATTAAAATGTTTAACCAGTTATTACAACGATATCTGAGCTTGCAGAAACAGGAAGCCCTTGACAAAGACAGCCCTACATCAAAACCAACGTCATCTATTGAAAATATCTCTGGGGCAATGCCCCCACAGCTGTTAGAGGCTAAGGAGCACACGCTCTTGGACGAAGTGTTAAGCCAACTGCCAGACCGTCAGAGAAGGACCGGAAGTTACATTTTACAAAAAATGGGGGATTCCTGGGATAATGATGGTCAGTTTATTTATAAAGGCAGGACAATAAAAGGATCGCATATTATGGATCTGATTACAATATCACAGCCCCTTACAAAATAGCCAAAACACGTCGCCCTCACGGATGGAACTCTTTTTTTACAAGCCCTGGTTGAACTTAATGTCCCTCTATCATCAATCTCCAACAGAGGCGCTAGACAAAAGCTATCGGTCTTAAAACACGGTACCTCAACTTCAAACTTTTCACCTAGGCCATCTTCTGCATGGAGGACGCCTACCAGATGGGTAGGATATACGGACTCATAAGAAATTGTTGTATGTGTTTATTCATGCAAAATAAATACATCTGTACAACTTTATGTTAATAAAAACATTTTTATTTAAATACACATGTGTGATTTACATTTTTCATGAAACATATGCATTGAACATGTATTCTGTTGAGGGGTTCCTGCAGATTTCATACGCGTTCACCTCAAATGCTTTTTAACATAAGCTATGACTTTATTGTCATTCTTAAAAGCATTTGTCTTATCATATAGAGCTAGAGTTTGGGCATAGCTTAGGCCTCTGGCCCACTGACATAAATAATATATGCAATGGTGTCCACATGCACTGGATAAGGCTTCTTGAAGGGTGTAGTTGTGGTAAAATATTTGTAAAAACTGTAAAATACTTGACGGGTAGTAAGAGAAGTCAGGTTCAAGGCCGTACGAATCAAAGAACGTGGCTACCCCTCCATCCCTTAGAGTCACAGCAAGCCAGTGCTCCCCGGGTTGATCGCTGTTATGGGTGTTTATGATGAAATATCTGGGGCTATCGAATACTTTTTCCATAGACGCCTTCAAATAAGTTGCCGTTAAGACTGTGCATCAAGCTTTGTAGTTCCAGGGTATTCATTATTTTCTTTTTAATAGAAGTCAACCAATAATTGTCGCTTGGCGTTCATTTCCAAGATTGAATCAAAACAAGCGTAGACTATTAACATTACTGTATTTGGTAGGGAGGCACGGAATCTTAAATCCAATCTCAGGCTTCCTGATGTTATTGTAGAAAGTGATGCTACGTCGTCATCGGGGTCTAAATTAAAAACAAATAGGCTGTAGCCACTTTCAAACTCATCCGTTGTGATCGCTTAGGGCTGGTCCTTTAGGTGTCTGCCCGTTGCAAGAAACATATTGTAAAATTCACGAACTGATTGATTGTTTGCAAAGTCAGGTTGAAATGGTTTTGAGGGAATCTGTCTTCCGTCATGACACAAACTCAGATGTTCCAGATCAAAGTGTTGGAAATTGAAAGGGTTTCTGTTGCGTGTACCCACAAACGCTGTATGGTTTGTTAAGGATAAAACGACATAGCGAGGTATAGTGCCCAAAAAAGGTTCTCTTGAGAGCATATGCACGAGTTATTGGGCATAGAATACGTTTTCACGTTTATTCTGGATAGAGGGTACAACGTATTGGCTCGCTGAAGGGCTGTAGCGTGCCCCAATCTCACTGCAGGTGAAACGGTGACTTTTTTCATAAAAAGTGATGCGCCCAGAATTTGTAGTTTAAACCCCCCCATCATTAGCCGACATTAGACAAAAATCATCTTAAGCATCTTTTGATTTTCATGTCCACTGAATTCAGCAGCAGTCTTTTGCAAAAGAAAATGTCAGAGTGAATAGGACCCATCACATGGAATTCTTTTGATTCCGCACTGTGACGGGCCCTGGTGTTGAGAACCGCATTGCCTGCTCCAGGTAGGGCTTCCATAGCCGTTGAGGTGTCTTTGAAAAACAAGCCAGCCCCAAACTGGCTGTGTAAGGTGTCCGGGGAATAATTCAAAAGTGATTCAATCATGGCCCTGTAAGGATGAGTTGCTGTGGACTGGTTGATAAGTCTATCGCACAAACTAATGTCACATTTGGAAAATATGGTGCTGATGGGGTAATTAATGATACTGACTCTTGCGTCATTTGCTAGATTGCTCCCATCCGCATTAACAATTTTCAAGCGGAGAAATAAAAGTGTCGAATTGAGGTCCAGATAGAGATCACAGTCACCAGGTATGAAAAAAACTAGTGTGGACCCTTCTGCAATAGCCGATATAGGCATAAATTCAACGTAGGTTGATTTTTCCAGCGATAATTGAGTCATGGGAACTGTAAAAAGGTCAAGTTCTGACTTTGTGCACTCTATAGATTTGTGATGCAGCAAAGCCATGGTGAATTAAAATATGTTGCTTGTGTGCTTAGACGACCGTTTCTTCCGTCCGCGTGCCTTGACTGACTTTGCAGGGCGTCTGCGTCGTTTTTTTAAAAGGGGTGGCTGAGGCTAGTCTATTTCCAGGGGGCCTCTTATTTTGGCGGCGTGAAAACATTACAAGTCCTGATCCCGACTGCTCTTCGTTTGGTCTCGTCACTCGTGCCATTGCAGAGGACATGACGTCTGAAGCTATATTCCGTGCTGCAGTTTTAAGATGAGGTTTTGCCATAGAAAACCCTCTCTTTACCAGAGGTGCCACAAATTTAAATAGCCTCGCAAACATTGACCCAATGTTTGGCCCATACTTCATAGGGACGCCTTGAAATGATGGAAGCCCATCTCCGGCCTGGTCCACATAATATGAAACAATGAAATCTATTGGGGTCTCCGTGCATAATCATTTATTTTATTTTTGTAGAATCCGCTAAGGGTGGGGGTCGCGGGTCTAAAATATAGCTTCAGCACCACTTTACCGTAAGCAAACGGTATATGAAGACCCTGATCGTTTTTAATTTCAATAGTAATGTTGTCTATATGGCTTTTATTCAAAGCTACGTACTGCGGCTTGCCATAATCATTACTGACAACTTGTCCGTCTACTTTAACCGTCCTCAATAAAGGGATGTGTGTGTCGCCTACATACTGGTACTGTATGATGTCTGAATAAATGAACAGCTGATATTCCCCAACTTGCATATCGACAGGGTGTGGCGCCTCTCCAGCACCGTATTCAATATTCGGAATATAACCTAACATGTGACCTAGGCCCTTGCTGAATTTTACAATAAAACATTGGTCACAATGGTTGCAATGTCGTTATATGCAAAATGGATTGGCAGGCTTTGCTCATACGCTTGTTCAATCAGAGCCGGTATAATCTGATAGATTGTCTTGTAATACCCCGGCCTAATTCTTTGTAGGCTATCCGTCGTTATTTTGCCGTCAGTCGTGTCTCGATAACTATAAAAGCCATCCTCAGGTTGTACATTTAACCAACTTTGAGGGTAGTGGATCTCACTTAATACTACTTCCCACGCACCTGTGAAATCCAAGGGTCTGGATAGATCCACCGTAAAATTGGCTATGGTGTTATTTCTGAAGGTCTCTGCACTGGCATTGCTTAAATGCGTAACATAGAAGCCCCTCTCCTCAGCCATAACAGAGCTAGTGTAATGCTACATCTAGTTGAAGCCTTTTTTTTAAATGTCTTGTACATCTTTGGCCATTACCCACGAATTGAATTTGTGAGGCCAATTACGCCATTTCACAAACTGCCATTTTTGACCTTTGCGCATCTCCTGTTTTATAATTTTTTCTACAGGGTATATTTTGTTTTTATCGACAGTCACCTTCTGTAACTCTGCCTCGTAGAATGTACTTTGAATGGGCTCTCCATCATAGTCTTTCAATTTATACACCGGGGGCATGCGCGGTATGCACTCTGACATCGTAAACATTTCATCAGTGTAACTCTGTTGGTATTTTTTATCAAATACACCGCGTAGTTTAGAAATTCTCACGGTGTCGCCGTATTAAATTTCATCGTTAATGTATGTATGGGCGATTTGCCGTACAAGTTTCAAAGACCTGCCGTGTGTTTTCACTCGTCACCTCTAGGGGATTCATTTTAATGCTCTTTTGATAGCTATTATTATAACTTTTTACTAAATCCTGAAGAACATCCACATATCGCTGGGAATTTTTAGCTGTAAAGAACCTCCACATACGCGCCTTCAAAGTACAGTTAAATCTCAACGACCGACGCTTTCAAATCACTAGCTGTTGAAAAATGTATAATATTGTTCTTTTTCATGAGCTGTACAAACGTGCCATTAAAAAACTATTTTCCTGCATCTGTCTGTACTTTGTGAGGGACCCTTTCTTTTAATACGTCAGAAAAAGCCCTAGTGACTTCTACACCCGGTTTGTTTTTTAGGGTTCGTACATAGGCCTTTTTAGAAAATATATCTATTACCTTTAGCATATATTTGACCCCGTCATTATGTTCAGTCAGGGCCTGCATGTCGCATAGATCAATCAGCCTGAAACTGTTTCAGAGGCCTAGTTGCAAAAACTTTATTTCTGGCAAATCTTATCCTCGCAGGTTTATGCAACGTGTTTGCGTCCTCGCCCTCTAACCATTTTCTAACGTTACAAACGTTTAGTATTTCACCAGTTTGCTCACCTATAGCTTTGCTCAATATTTCGGCTCCCCCAAATGACCCCGGTTGTAGGGGCCTGTAATAAGCACTCTTCATTAACCCTTCCTCATGCTTTTGACGATCCATTGTAATGATTAATAAAAAATCACAACTCTTTTAAACGCTTTTAAAATGTTTAATTATAATTGTTATATAGGTTCATACATGTTTATTAAATCAATAAATACATCAAAGACAATTGAAACTTTAATATATGCTAAAGAAAAAAAAACATTTAACACATTTATAAACATACTTAGACTAAAACTATTGAAACTTTAATATATGTTGATAAACACACTTAACATTTTATAATCATTAATTTTAGAAGTACCTCAGAATGATTATTTTCCTTTATACCCTCAAAATACTCTAACAGAAATTGGGGATCCACCTCCAGATTGCTTTTTATTCTATAGCATACAATGTCAGACACTAACACATACAGACACAGTAAATGGTAGCGGTGAAAATTTGAAGATGAAACCATGTCGTTCACCACTCCACATATAAGTGTGTCTATAGGGCCTTGAGCCACCCGCAGCACCTCGTGGTTCCAATTGGCCTTGCAACTTCATACATCATCCATTAACGTCTCCAGCTTTCTCACATGTTCCGCGCATACACCCTCAGTTGTGCTATACAATAATTTGTCTCCTACTAGATTTTCAATAACTTTTTCAGCTAAAGCAGTCAGTTTCTCTTCAGCTCTTGCATAGATGGTTACTGTGCTCATGGCTGTGCTCATGGTTTCACCCATCGTCCGCCCACAAGTCGTCGATTTTTGCAAAATTGAGCGGAGGGGTCAGGTTGTCCACAGGTAGATTTGTTTGAATCGCAGTGATAAGATCAAGGACGTCTTCGCAGCCTGCTAGATCATGCAGAAAGACCTCTACGGCCCCAAAAACTTTTGTTATTGCTACAGAAATCCCCCGATCCTCCAAAACCTTGTGGTAGATGTTTAGCAAATTACACTTCCACAGCTTGACATTAATGGCCTTGACGTGTGTGCTATAGTAATGGTCACACTCAAAGAGACACGGGTTGTGACTAGGGTGGTCTGACAGCCGTTGCAGTTTTCAGTCCTATGTTCTTGTATGACTTTGTCCAACAGATGAGTTGTCACTTGTAGCACCGTCTCAAGGAAAACTTCATCCTTAGGCCTGATTATGAAAGCGGTATAGGCGTCTTCATCATCAGTGGGGCTTTGAGGAGATTGTGGTGGTGTAGGAGCAGTCGTGCAAGCCTTGTACTCTGACATAGTTATGAAAAGCTTTATAGTGAGCGCCCTTATATAGGCAATGCATGGGTGGTGGGTGGGGTTGTGGAGGGGTCTTATGATGAAGCTGTCAGCATGTGGAAAAAATAAATAAATACAAATAATAATAAAAATAGTAGCAGTGTCAACTGGAAGGTGTTTATTACATAATGTGCACGTTTTCCGGACCCAATTTTCTGTATTCCATGAGGTAGATAGTTTTCAATGTCACGATCACCCCCTTTAGTGTCTGATTCGATGACTTCTGGCGGTGCACCATCAGCGACCACTTCATCGTGGGCCCGCTTTCCACCATCAATGTAGATGCCTTTTCCCCCACCAACGACATCTTCCCCCTGAGGCCCATCAATCTGTAGATTTCCATAGGGGCATCGACCCCCCTCACAGTGGTCAATATACCAATGTTTGATTTGGTTAATTAGACTCCTCATTTTTTCAAAGTAGTCTTCACAAATGCAGATATTAGGCTTAAAACACCGCTCTTTTTCAGCCACATGGACCGGTGTGAAATCGGACCCTGTTAATGCCCTAATGTTAGAGTAATAATGTATCAGTAAGTAGGTCCTTGATCTACTGCAATCCACGCAAAAAGATGCGTTGAGGTCCCTATCTGCAATGAACCGGCGGCTAGGTAGAAAATAAGAGGCTTTATTTTCAATGTATGCATCATGCATCATCTCCTTAACAAAAGAGGCCAGCAATAAAAAATCAACGTAGGTTGACTTCAAGAAAGGTTTGCGCATGTTGAAATAGGAATCACCCGCTTCCAAGTTGAACATTACTATGTTACCATCATCAGATGGTATATACCCTAAGCGACGCTCATACTTAAGTTTACAACTTTGAGGGGCCATGTTTGCATTCTTCACAGTTTGAAGTCTCACTGCAAAATGAGCTTTTTTTAAAAACATTCTCGGGCCCTACAACGTGATGTCACACTACAGGGAAGGAAGGACTAAACGTGTGGGGCACTTATGATTGGCTAAGAATAAAAATTACAAGTCAAGGACACCTCTCCGTGATGTTGATTGGCTAGGAATAAATTCCCACGCTCAGGGACACCTCCCAGTATGACGTCACACTTTAGGGGAAGGCCAACGGGTGGGGATGAGGCTGGACAGGAAGTAGGGGGGCGGGGCACCTGTCACTTTTGAAAGGGGGCATGTGTGATGAAAGCTACTACCTATATCTCTCTCGGGTAAAGAGAGGGGCAGAGCTGGATACCGACCACCATCTGGTGGTGAGTTGGGTCAAAAGGGTGGGTAAAGTCTCTGGACAGACCTGGTAAGCCCAAACAGGTAGTGCGGGTGAACTAGGAACATCTCGAGGAGGTTCCTGTCCGTGAGATCTTCAACTCACACCTCCTGTGAAGCTTCTCTGGCATCCCTGTGGAGGTTGGGGACATTTAACCTGAGTGGGCAATGTTCAAAGCTTCCATTGCTGAAGCTGCGGCAGAAAGCTGTGGACTCAAGGTAATAAGTGCCTCAAAGGGTGGTAATTCTCGAACATCGCGGTGGACACCGATGGTCAGGAAAGCCGTCCCACTGAAGAACGTCTTTTGGGATATGTTGTCCCGGAAGTCTCCGGAGGAGGTTGCAGGGTACCTACCGGCTGGCTCGAAGGGCTGCAGCAGCTGCCGCAGCGAAAGTAAAGAAGCGAGTGTGGGAGAAGTTCGGAGAAGCCATGGAAAAAGACTTTTGGTCGGCACCAAAGTGTTTCTGGAAAACTATCCGCCATCTCAGGAGGGGGAAGCAAGTAACCATCCAAGCTGTGTACAGTAAGGATGGGACTCTGTTGACCTCAACTGAGAAGGTAATTGGGCAGTGGAAGGAACACTTTGAGGAACTTCTGAATCCGACTCTGTGGTAGAGACAGAGCTGGAGGCTGATGGGAGATCATCATCAGTTTCCCTAAGGACCCTTACGGAAACTTCTTTTCATAAGAGAAAGTGACTGACACGGCCAATCCAAAAGCGCACGGGAAGTCACTGGCTCGGGGCTCGTCCCGGCCATGCGCTAAAAATAAGTGGCCGCATCGCCGGGGTGCGGGGGCTCACCGCGGTCGGGAGGGTACCGGGAAACAGCGGGGGAACCATCAGTGGGCCGAGCTAAAAATTGCCAAAGTTTCGGTCTTCGAGCGCAGTAACGTCACCCGCTGCCAGGTGGAGCAAGCACAGCCCAACGCTCATACCTCGTTTTTCAAAAAAATGCATTTGAGGTGTCAGCCAATAAGAACCCATTTAAAAAATGTCCACAGCCCAACGCGCATACCTTTTTGAAAAACTTAGTTTGTGGTGTCAGATCATAGGAACCCATTCTAATTTGTCCAGAACCCAAGGTGCATACCTAAAAACGTAGTTTATGATGTCACCCCATAAGAACCCATTAATTTTTTCCGCAGCCCACCGTGCATTACTTTTGCAACATCTGATCTGTATTAAAGTTGTACCATAGAACCAGGCCTCTATTTTTAACTTAAATCCAAATATTTAGCCTACTGTGACCTTCCTAGGCAAATATATGAAGACTGGCATGGTAAACGACCATTTTAAAAATAGATGTACAAATTTTGTCAGTCTAGTTGGAGTGCAATAACTTAATTTATCAATGTCTAATCTACTCTAAATTTAGGCAGACAGATTATGAAAGGCCTATTATGCTGTGTGTAAAGTGTTAGACTCATCTGACGTTTCTAGCCTGAGTTATGACGACTGACACGAATCATACCCTAATTAAAAAAAGGTAGTTCACCATGAGAGGCAGATAAGTATTTCAATTCAGAACAAGCCCCAGCGCTCGTCTCAAACGCCTTCCGGGGCCGACTGGCTGACGATTGAAAATAACAAGATCACGGGTACAAGCGGCCGAAATGGGTTTTCTCAGAAGGGTGGCTGGCGTCTCCCTTAGAGGGTGAAAAGCTCAGCTATCCGTGAGGAACTCGGAGTAGAGCCGCTGCTCCTTTGCGTTGAAAGGAGCCAGTTGAGGTGGTACGGGCATCTAGTAGGAATGCCTCCTGGGCGCCTCCCTTGGAAGGTGTTTCAGGCACGTCCAGCTGGGAGGAGGCCTCAGGGAAGACCCAGGACCAGGTGGAGAGATTATATCTTCAAACTGGCCTGGCCTCATCATGTAATCCACGCTGTTTAGAGTCTGAACAGGCAACACAGTATTTAGTACAAATGCATGAATATCTAAGAAATAACTTTTTTCTTTTTCTTTTACACAATTGTGTTTAGATGCATATTTAAATTGATGTTTGCCTACACCCAGGGATTAGTTAATGGTAACTCATGAAGCGTTGTCTATATATATATATATATATATATATTGCAGTATGACTTGACTTAGACATTGAAGTTTTGTGCATCATAAACCTATCAGTAACAGTCCACAAGTTAATCTTGAAAAATATTTATTGACAAACATTTATACCAGTAAAATCCGTGCATTATCTTAATGAGTTAAAGAAATTATTAGCCTTGAGAAAATAATGTAAACATGTTGAAATATATTTCTTTGGCACAAAAATATATTAGCATACAGCATGCAAACCATAAAAACATAATTGATGTTCTGTGTTATTCTGTTATGTTTACTACAAATATAGTGTGTCTAAAATACAGATTAAGGACATTATGTTAATTTACTACTAGCAATTTAGTTTGTATATATAATAATACATTTTATTTAAGGACGCCTTTCAAGACACTCAAGGACATCTTACATTACAAATACCTAATAAAACCTAATGAAATAATTTGACTAATACACCATATATATTAGACATAAGATACAAAAAAGTCAAGTAAAAGGAGAGAGCAGGGATTTAAAATAAAAATAGTTTTGTTGTGGTCAGATATGGGGAGGTCAGTTATATTGGCTGGGGAATATATAAAACCGGTTGGGAGCCAGGGAGTTTAAAAGAAAGGCATTCAATTTAGTATAAGGGGATAGGTAAATTAACATATCACTTTCAGTTCTATTTAAAACAAAGCACCAGGTGGTATCACTACTAAAAATTTAAAACTAGGATGATGTAGAGGGACAAAGTCTTATAGTGCTGTCTTATCTTATTCTTTATTTACAGCCATGCCAGCACACTGGTTTACCACTAATGCAGGTAAACACATGGGCTGCTCATCAGATGCGTGTCTGGAAAGACCGTGTTTTCATAGTCCACTTTGTGTTTGGCTTTTTTTGTCCAACAATCCAGCTGATGATGGAAAAGAAAAACAACACAATCACACATTGCAAACTGTCAAAAAAATGTGTCAAGAGACTGATAATGGCTCAAATACATGATATAATACATGTTTAATGTAACTGGAGAACGTGACTTTCTGTACATTCTGCACATCATGTTCAAATAGAAAACTATGAAGTAATGTCACGGTAGCTAAATTCATCATATGCAATTCACATATCAACTAGCAGGATACGTGAAATGATGTCTAGTAACTCGTAAAATTGCTCACATTAACATAATTTTTACCCGTATGTCGGGTGGTACACACTACAGATAATTAGCCCGATTACCTTCTACAATACCGTATTGATGCAGCATGACTTCGGGACCTTCCTAGCCGCCGATGCAGCAACAAAGTTGTTTCCACAGCTCCTCACTGGGTTCAACACACGTCTAGTGGCTCGGGAAGATGGCTTGACTCGGGTTTACGTTGGCTTTAATATGAAGAATTAACCCTCTCTGTAGGTAGGATTACATGGTCACGGCCGACCTTTCTACTATTATACGGTAGCCTAGTGTACTAACGTAGGCTACGGTACGGTCCGTCATTGCCCACAGACAAATTAATAAATATCGCCATATCTTCCATCAAACTAGTGCTTATTTAGACTCCTGTAACTGTTAATGTTAATGTTGATTTGGTCAAGGTGAGCTAATAACTAGTAACGTAGCTAACCGGAAGTTCTAGCACAAATGCGGAAGAATCAAACTCTTAAAAGTGGGCGTGGCGAAATAAGGTAAATAGTCTTGCTCAAAACCAGCCAGCCACACATACATTTTATAAAATAGAAGTGGTTTCTACTCTCAGGTTGTAGCAGTTTAAATTGTACTATTTTTGCCTTGTTTTTTATAAGTAGGCTTAAGTACGTTTAGTAGTCTATTGTCACAGCCTACATTATATGCAATACTTGACTGTGTGGATCGGTAGTGGATTAATTGAGAAATTGGTGTCGCTCTCTGAGAGGAGGGTGAAGGACACCACAATATTCTGGTGAAATGCTGGTTCGGAGAAGATGGCCATTTTATACACACAGCACCTTTAAACTAACAAGCTTTCAAAAAAAATGTATACACGTGCTGTTCTCAAATGTAAAATAGTATGCTGAGACGTACAGAGGCACTTAAAATCTATAACAATACTGAATTAAAGAATGACATAAAAAATTATATCCCAAATTAAATCGTAATATATATCAGAATAATCACAATTAGATATTTCCCCAAATCATTCAGCCATACCATACAATTTCTTAAGTGGAAGCCTATACTTTTTAAATCCTAAAACAAAATATCAAATAATATCAGTTAGACATAATTAAGTTCTTTAACATATTTTTACCATAGGATTCATTAGAAAGTCTGTCCAGCCCCATGTCTCTCTCTTCATGAAATAATTGTGAGGGCCTGTAGACCTAATCTGGAGTGGGTATGGTTGTCGAATCACTTCTGAAGTCTTAATGTAGTTCACAAGTCTCGCCCTGTGAAATCAGTGGCATGTGGTTAAAATGCATCCTGCAATAACTAGATATTAAGAACCATTTTAATAAGTTTACACATGACAACCACAAAATACAGTTCTTACCTAATTTTCCCTTTTGATGTGATATCAACTCGTACTGGTTCAAATTTATAAGCAGGTGTTACAACTTCCACAACATAAGATCCCGAAGGGACATCATTCACTGCAAAACTCCCATCATTTCTGCAAATAAAATTAAGAGCTGATATAATCTGCATGGATAAACATTTTAAAGCTAAATATAGTTCACTTATGTTCAATTTGAATTACTATTAGTTAGGGCTGCACGATTATGGCCAAAATGATTATCCCGATTATTATGATCAATATTGAGATCCCGATTATTTATCACAATAATTTATTGATTTTATGAACAATGTATTTTAAATTGCATTCACATTATAAACAAACCACGGAAATCACTTCTATCTTGTGCTACATTTATTGACGTTTGTGGTGTTTCAAACAGGCATCGACAGTCAGCTACACGATCATTATGGGCCATAGATCCACATGCCATGCCTACGCCGCATCTGGAAATATCACTAATTAACATGGTCACCACTTAAACCATAACACCGTCGCAGACAATTCAAAAGCACACTTTGCATATGACTTGTTCTTGCTTAACATCACTTGGCCTAAATCCAAAATACTTCCAAACAACAGACGATGATCCCTTTCGAGGGATAAGCTTTATGTCTTTTGCTGCTGTCACTAATTTCTTTGTTTTGCTTGTCTGCTGTCTTTCTATTAGGGATGTCACGATACCAGAAATCTAGTAGTCGATACCAATATCAGTGAGTGGGCTCTGAGTTAGTGCCACCGGAAACTCCGTGACTCGGTGCCCTGGTAAACATTTACAGAGATCCCGGTCGGTGCTCCGGAGGTATCAGGAAGCGCGAGGCGAAAACGCTTACAACATACACACGTGAATGTTTGCAACGCAAATATGCAACGTATACTACATATTGTAGCTTCAAGGCTGATTTTGTTTATTATTTTGTACAATTATGTTTATCAACCAACCATTTATGTCACATGACAATAGCGGAAATGTTTACTTTTTACTCAACCAGTAACATGGAAACTATGGCTGAAAAGTTCGAAGGCACCGTTGGCATAGTTTACGGTGCTGTTTTTTCTGAATGTGGTAGTCCCTGATAATCCGCTTGGAACGCAAAGTGCCCTTGCTGTTTTTATTTTCGACGAGTGGAGGCAGAGCTGCAGCTATGCTTCCATGGTACGGTACGCGTCCAGGTTGGATATCCGGTACTGTACAAAAACGATTACAGTCATGTTTTCAGAATTTTGGCATCAACTTGGTACCAAAGTATCGGTTCCCGAGACATCCATACATTCCATTACTTTTCTACTCAGACTGCTGCCTCGCAACATCCAGAAAGGTTTTGTACATCCACATGCTGTTGTTGGAGGGTGCGCGCGCAGTTAAATCAGCTGCTGTTGGCGGGTGTCTAGGCAGAGTTTTCTATGAGCAGAGCACGTATTTTAAACATCAATATCGCAGTCGATCATGTTAATTTAATTGTTGAAGCCAAAATCGTAATCTATATTCGATTAATTGTGAACTATTAGTATTGTAATTGGTCTTCCCAAACATGTTATGTATACACATGGATTGCCTATATAATATATTAGAGATGCATACTCATGGTAAAATAGTACTTCGGCGTCATGTTTGAATTCCTCCGAGTATGAGTACATTGACTGAATGACGGAGCTTTATTGGCACAAAACTAACTGAACTCTAGTACTGAATCAACTTGTAAATCATATCCGCTATTTGGAATTTTTTAGTTTGGAGAAAAAAACAAAACAACTGATTGAGATATTGAAATGAAGACGTGACTGTGGGTAACGCAACAGTTCACTCAAATAAGCCAGCGCAGAGAAGAGCCTGCCTGTCATGCATTAAATTCTTGATTCTGAATAATAGTCCTAAATGCACATTACAATAATACGGCAAGCCAATGTAGGTGTGCCATAAAATATAGGATGCAATAAAACTTATTTATAAATTAACTGTAAACATATATTCACTAATCAGTTGTATGGATTTTTTTTGGCAGCTAGGAATGCCGATTTTCAGTCTGCAATATCGGCTGATACAGCAGTGTTGTAGTCGAGACCGCCTAATCTGAGACCAAGTCTTCACAGAGACCAGAGTGTTCCGTGACCGAGTAAATCAATCAATCAATCAATCTTTATTTATATAGCACTTTTCATACAAATTCATGTAACACAAAGTGCTTCACA
>JAODLL010082827.1:0-14996 GCA_026546735.1 Forbesichthys agassizii
CGGGAGTGTCAGTGGTTTTTGGGCGCTCTTCCTGTTGTTTTGGGTGCAGCCCTTTTTGCCCGGTTCTGTACCAATAAGCAGGATTTTCTACACGAGTTGTACTTCGCTTCCAGGTGTGTTCATTGGGCTAGCGTGGTCAGAGTGCACGTAACGCCACAGTATGTATTGGTAATGTAACTATGGATGCAGCGATTAGGCAGTTTCACTATTAACCGGGATTAAAAATGCCACGGTTTTATAACCGTAAAGGCTCAGCTACAGTACACCGAGCGTTTTCTTTCCTCGCTCTCAAAATAGTGACAAGTGCACTTCAATCACTTCAGGAGTGCATGACAAACTGCAAGGAAGATTAAGTTAAGCTAATAGACCAGTATTTACCTTAAAAAGCTACATCATTTAGTTATATTATACCACTGTAACACATATTACAATGATAGGGCCTACCTGAACGCGTATCGCCTCCAGCCACAGTGATGAAAGAAGTAATGAACTTTAACTTATTCAATGTCAAATCTGCCTGAATTATATTATTTTCTTTGGTTTGCTAACTTTAATAGCCAAACAGTAGTCCTACATTCACATCAGGTCGTAATTTGGTTTGATAAGTGCGAACATCAAACCAAACTAACTTACTCACAATTAAAAAGTGCAGAGAAGACAATAACGATGAAATCAGAATTGTTTAAACAAAGTCGACTGCGACCAGCTGTTTTCTTTAATTGCGCTCTAAATTACAGTGATAGTTTTGGCTTTCCAGCAGCAGAGCTACACACATTTAGAGACAGTCAACAAAGTACACTGTAGTAGAGAACAGATAATTTGAAACATCGATACTGTTAATTGGCTATCTATATGAAATATAGCTATATTTCCTTCACATACCAGAGACCTTCCAGACATCAAAATGCAATTATACATTAAGGTCATTACTGTTGGATGGAAACTATATTTAAGATTTATTTGTAGTTTATCCTTTTAAGAAATTTTACCAGAACCAATGTTTTTAGTACAAAGTCCAGGGGAAGATCTATGGAACCCCCTGAAAATAGCCTGTCCCCATTAACCTTTCCCCCCACAGGTTAGTAGAATTTTTTTCCCCCAGAGGAAACACTCAATTAAGTAGCAGTGAGTTAAGAGTTGGGCCATTGGCAGTAAAGCAGGAGAAAGGGCATTAGATCGCTCTCCAAAACGACATTGCTGGTGTAGTGAAATTCATGCATAATAATAATGAAAGCGTGATTATTCCTCAGACTATAATCGTACCATTATTGTTGCATACCTAAATGTAACATATGTTAGACTATATTATTATGTGCATTCCATTGTGTGTTTTGTTGCGTTGCGTTACAGCTGATCATTCTCCTGGCTGTTCAGGGTCTTATGTCTTTCTCAGGGGAAATACAAGACCCAATCATCCTCACAAAAACGGATCTGTTGGTTTTTGGATTTCCATGCATTGTGGAGCCGACTTCCAAAACTGTCACATTGTAAAGCTTAATGCAGAAATAACTTTTTGTCCAGGACTTGTTCTGACTATAAGTTTGTACTGTATGATGACAGCTTCATCATTTGTAACACAAAAATCCAACCTTTACCGTACTCCAGCATTAGTAACATCCTTGATGCCTTCCCTTTCCTGTCTCTATGGAGACTCCCCAGGAACCTGAAATGTTCTCGGGGCACTAAAATGAGAGTCCTTTTAGCCGTTTAGCTACAGTTCAAAATGTCTGACCTGAGCTTGATCAAGACATTTTTCTTCAGCTGTAGACATTTTCTTTCATCCTCAACAGTACCTTTATACTCTTGTGCACATCAGACTAGGTCTCGGGGTAGACATGGCTATACATAATATAAGTAATTCATGTTTGTTATAACAGTATATTCACTGACGTGACACCGGACATTTTTCCAGTACTGTTTCCCCTTTTAGAAAAGGACATTTTTTCTATCATGAGAGGTAAGAGGTAATAGCATAGCGTGTGGTTTTGACCCCACACAAGAAAAGAACATTATGCATATAATTTCCCAGAAGAACAAAGAGCCCCCCCCCCTTCCCTTATCTTTTCTATGACATCTAGCCATATCTTTATTCTGATCTCAAGTAATGTTACATACAGCACTTTGAAAAAACTTAAATGTGTATCTCATCACTTTTTTTGTTGAAGTGAAGAGAAGGTGTGAAGTGACAACTATATATATCTTTTAGATTACAGTGAATCGATACACTGCAAACTTTTTTCATTAATGCTGTTCTTTGTTGTGATTTGTATTTTTTATTATAAATAAGGTAATAGCATGATTCAACCTACTTCCTTTTTTTGAAAGTCTTTTTTTGCATTATTTAAATATACAGTAGTTGTCGAGTGCAACATTTCTGTCAAAAATTATTTACTGTAAATATTTAGTATGCTTTTACATAAAACAAAAGTGGATGGTGGATGGATAGTGGAAGTATGTGCTGTCGATAATGACATTGCATGCAGTGGTTTGGGTGTCATTGGATGACATGATCATGATTACAGTATAATAAATAGTTTAATTTGCACAATGGTCCATCAAGACACTCTTAGTAGGCAGAGTCAACAACAGGCAGGTTTGCAGATTAGGGTTCCTCTATGCCTTGTAGACCTGCTATCCATTGTGTTTAGTCAGGAAAGACAATTTATCAGGCGCACTGTTGTTGCCTTTAGTGCTATGTAATGCCAGGCAGTGAATAATCCATTTAGAAAAGAATGGTCTAAAGTGCATCGGCATACAGGGTCTACTAGATCAACACATGCTTAACAGGACTGGCCCTTAATCCTGAATACAAAATGGTCAAATAATCTGTTCTGGTAAAACAATAGAGGGCATATTTGTATATCGCATCTGGCGTGTCTTTCCCCAAACCCTCCTCGCAAACGATGCCAAATGCCATCTCTATCTGTGTGTGGGACTGAGCGTATTGGGGGGCGGAGAGCATGAAAGGCCTAATTTCATCGAGAATATTGATCCTTTTGTTCTTGGACGGTTTGATGCTCTCTGACATGGAAACGACTCTACAATCTAATTGATTGCGCCTGAGGTTGAACGAAGCCTGAGCTTGTTGCGTCCAAAGGACAAGCAATTTCGGCACGTCAGAATACCAGCACAACACAATTACATTGTCAAACGAAGAAAAATAATATGCATAATGCGTGACAATATCCCGACCTCCTCTAAGCCTCTTAATACTTT
Source organism: Forbesichthys agassizii (assembly GCA_026546735.1). Taxonomy (NCBI): domain Eukaryota; kingdom Metazoa; phylum Chordata; class Actinopteri; order Percopsiformes; family Amblyopsidae; genus Forbesichthys; species Forbesichthys agassizii. The sequence continues at coordinate 3,217 of JAODLL010082827.1, forward strand.
TGCTCAAATGCTCATTAACGCATTTTATTTTGCTGATTGATCTTTGGTGACAAAGAACTGTACTCCAGCATATAGTGTTGAACCCCCACCCCTTTTTTCAAGAATTTGTCTGCAGTTTCTGCTATTTCAATTGACATGCAATGAGTAATTGAAATAGAAAGTGAAGGCGGGGCAGTCATTATAAGTTAAGATGATTCAGTTCATTTTGATAATCAGTATCTGATAACTCTGCACATTAGAGCCTGCAGTTTTACATTTTTATCCTCAAAACTCTCTACCCCCAACCCCAACGCACGCCTACCCCGCCCCTTTTAAGACCTAATGACACTTTTGTGGAGAACTTCATTAGCCATATAGGGACGTCGAACCGATAAACATTAATTTATGTTAAATGTGAGTCTTGCTGTGGCCCCTTTTGTATCAGTAACCGCAAGATAAAAGGTTCATTGTGTATCTGGGGAGGGTGGTGGGGGTAAAGGGTCAAAATATTTGGTATGGCATGACCAGAGCAGAGATTTATGAGAAATTAATATGACATAGTGTGAATCATTCATCATCATGCATACTATCTTTCAGCCCATTCATCCAGACCATCCAGAACATTCATCGGGCCACGTGTTTTGTTTTCACCTAGCGGTCTCCAGCTAGCAGGTTGAATCGAAAGCAACACAGTCTTTGTTGAGAAAGGCCAAATAGAGAGCTAGTGATTTGTCTGAGATGTAATCTGAGTAGAGAAAAGCTCTGGGGATCTTTCTGCGGGACGACACTCATGCACATACGTATTGCCACTCACACATTCATTAAACTGCACACATTTAAATCAGACACTTTCAAAGTGCGGGCGGTGTTATGAAGCAGTTTAAGGAACAAGGCAGGTTTGTTGGTGATGCGAACACAAAGCCTGCCAGGCTGCCGTTGGTGATAGGATTTAGAACTGCTGGATGTTTTACTGGAGCAAACAGCCACTCCAGCCACAATATACACCTGTATGTAAGCTACACTATCCTTTATGTGCTGTATTCTTTATATCCTGTAATTCTACTGTAATCCTGTTATTTATTACAGCACCTGAATACATTTCAGTACAAGGTCAGGCTACAAAGGAAGTTTAGCTATACTGTTTTTAAGGGAGAACAGAATATTTAATCATGAGATTTATTTTTGAATTATTTATGGGGAATATTATTAACCTAAATAAGATGCGTGAGGAACAAACTCATTTTGCAGTTTGTGGCTTGCAAGAGAATGCTGTATCTATGTAAAGCATAATGATGTAGGTTTGTGCTTCATATCTGAAAATGTACCTGAAGGGAAAATCAACACCATTGACCAATGGTGATGTTTTGTCCAGTAAGAATGTTTGGCAAAAGATAAACATTACAGACAGATTAACACGCACGTTGTTAACCCAACGTCACCAGCACACGGTTGAATGCAGTACAAAAGGCGGAGTGAAACGAACCACAATACTGTTTGAAATTGTTCCTGCGGTTGCCCCAATGCAGGGCCTGTATAGTGGTGTACTGTAACACAGACATCTTTGTAGTCTGTGGAGCAGCAGGAGACTCTCAGCATTCAGTTAATTTACGGTTGAAAAGTGATGCCGCCACACCAACATGCGGCTCCATTTAATGTCTGTGACTGTCATATTACATTTTTACCCTGAATGGCTTGATGGAAATATACATTCAGAACCAGTTCAAGAGACTACTTCATTATTTCTTTCTGCTGACATTGGGGAAACACAGATTAACTAAAATGCACAGCATTCATTGTTTTGCGCGCTTAAAAGATCAATTGCATTTGTTATATTCCGTTATATACCATATAACTATACCACACTTTGTGAATGCTATACTGGTAGCCAATTAGATGGTGCAAATTACTGCATAGAGCAATAGTTTAATATTGAAGACAGTTTCTAAAACAAAATCATTGTAGGACCATTAAATGTTGCATAAATATGCTACTAAAATAATGATGATCATATAGATATGACATTCTCTGCTCTCTATCACCATCATACATTAGAACATACTTTGTAATTACTGTGACAATGAGAATGACGTGGAATAACACCACATATATTTTCATTAATACTTATGTTCTGAGTGGATTAGCTGAAACATAAATGTATCTGATTTCCAAGCTGTTGAAAAGTATGCTTCTATTGTATATCTGCGACACCTAATACTAACATTTGAACCCCACATACAGTAAAACCCTTGGCCCTCATGTATCAATGTTGCGTAGAAATGCTTCTAAATTCATGGGTACAAGGCAAATGTATAATGTTCGTCAGTACAAAAAAAGTAGGAATTATCAATCGTTCGTACGTTTGATTTATGCACGCTTGTAAGTACAGTAGCTTTTCTTGATGAATCAGATACATTCGTGAAGCCTAATTTACATAAATAAACACCCTAAATGACCATTTATGGTCACAAACCTTCCCATTAAACCTCTAAGAAGTCACTAAGTTCTGTCCGCCAACATGAAGATATAAAAGAAGACAGCATAAAAAAATTATTAAAAAAAATATTTGGGATGCAGAAATCTAACTTTGATCACCAAAGTGTAAACAAAGCAAGCCATACATTTTGGAGGTTAACTATGAGTAACAACCAACGATAAAACTATATAACACCACTATTAATATTGCTGCATGTACAGTAGGATGAAAACCTGAGAGCAAACTGCCCAAATTACATCATTTAAATTGTCACGTCAGTATATAAAGTGTAGAACTTTCTGTAATGGTGCAATAACACACTGACTGTACAAACAATATAATATTGTTTGAGACATACTGACACTAACATGGCCAACATTAAAACACAAATAATTTAAAAACATACGATACATGTATATTAATCACAAATCTCACTGAAAACTCACTGGAACTCTGGGAAAGGAGACAGAGATTTGTTAACAATGTATTATTTTCCCAGCAACGTTCTGCAAACTGAAAAGAAAACCTTTCAATGTGTTCTGTGTTAATATATTATTATATTATTCAATTAAGCTAATAGTTTAATGTTTATAACTTTAGTAGTATCCTGAGATAAGTAATAGTAGTTAAGTGTCTAAAAAATAAATAGGCCTACAAGAATAAACAAATACTATTTGATCTTTTTTCTTCACAGTTTATGATTTGGTCTAGTACTGTCAATCCCTTCTCCATTAGGTGGATGGTATTTCATTAGCAGTTCCACTTTTCTACCACAAGGTGCTGTGCGTACGCATGGTCGCAGGTATGCGTAAATGTAACCACGTTCTCAAGTGTAAATACAAATTGATGAATCCCACTCTTTGCGTATAAACGACCGTACGCATGGTTTACGCACATACAGGTTCTGTTTGTACGCAACATTGATAAATGAGGGCCCTGGAGCTTAAATGACCAAAGACCATTGCAGAGCTATTGATGCAGCGCAAACACATTGGCAAACTCTTTAGTATGCTATACATATTAAAGTCATTTTGGGCATCACTGACGCAGCATTAAGTTCCTGCAATGCTCTCAAAATCACATCTGTGTACCTAACATATGATAGGCTACCAAAAGGGCTATATCCACTAAGATTGCATTAAGCCTATTTTGTAATTTTCTATGGCAGAGACTGTGGGTATTATTGCTAAACATGATCCTATATGTTACTCAGCCCCACCCACTTAACAGTGGCGAGTTTGACATGAGAGGAGAGCCAAATCGCTGAGACCCTGACCACCTGAATGTATTTATGATGCTGAAATGAGCGAGGCTGGACTCGAGGGGCTCTCTGTCTTAATCCACGGACATTATCTCTACACTGTAAGCAGGTCTTGGCTTGTTACCTCTCAGCTGAGAGCCAGACGGGCAGAGCCGCAGGCAACGAGGGAGCAAGTGAACGAGGCAGGGTCTATAGCCCGGGCTCGGAGAATGTAATCTCCAGATTAGGGGGTGAGACGAATTCCTGCTGCCAGCCTGACCTTGTCAAGGCAATGAAGGAGCCAGAACGAAATTGAGATTTCAGGACAGGAGCGGGTCTGTGGTTTTGAGCCTCTACCATTTCTCTTGCCAGGGTCACAGCCTTGACACCGTGATTTACGCTAAATGCGTGTGGTCACACTGGCAGCACACGTGAAATGTGAGTGGAACCAATCAGTCTTGACAGTGACCATATAGCCACTAAACTCTAATGAATGCACGTCTACTTGCATTCTATGGATGTTTGTTGTGCAATTTCCATAGAATCAGAGGTCTTCATTATACAAATGTTATTGTACAAACAGGAAACATTATGTTGTAATGCTGAAGCATTCTTTGAGATGTGGAACAGTAGGTTATTGTCCAAGCCTTTCAGAATATTTGGGCATATGTATATTTCCTTTAAAATGGTTATTTTTAGGAATTTGAGAAATTATTTTGTTGTTTAATTAGGACTCCAGCATTCTGTCCAATATTAGTGCAAGGTCTCCATTGTGTACTGAGTCTTTATGTTTGGAATTCTACAGCACTTCTGTAGTATTTGAATAACCTAAAGGAATTAAACACAAGGCCAGACTGAAGGGAATCTCAGTCCAATTTATTTCATGCTAACCTATTGTTTTTAGTGCAGAGCAGACCTGCTTCGTAGTTTGAGTATTCTCAGTGTCCAGAGAGAAAAAGAAACAAAGGCAAACAATGAGAATAATTATGTGATTTCCTGTTTTAATCACTTGACCTGCAACTAAAAGTGTCCCCAATTAATTAACATAGTATATATTCTGCAATGTAGCAACGATTGTTTGAATGTTTGAAGTAAACTGTAGGGAGCTTTATTACAAACATTATACATTTGTATTTTTATTTATTGAAACAGAAAGAAATAGGCTCTCTGGTTTTCAGTTCAATTAATTAATTAGTTCTTAGTTAGAGTTCTTATTTTAATGTGTACTTTGAGGAGGGGTGAAAAATTAAACCCCTGACGGCATTCAAAACAGTTTACAGTATGTGTCCTGGTGCTTTTCAACAGCAAAACACTATTTTCTTACAAGGGGGTCATTTTAGGACAACATTACAACATTTCAGGCTAGACAGCATCTTAATTTGTAGGGAAAAAAACAATTGACTGATCGATTAACTAATTTTGAAACCTAAAAATAGGTGCAGGTCCCCATCGGGTAGAGGAAATACCTCACAAGGTCACTAAACATTGTAACACACTCAATAGCACCTTTCAGTTGCAATTGAACTAAGGTTGATGGTACAGTAACCTATGGTTGAAAGTACAGTGATGTGGGTTTCATTAATTCCCTCTCCACCTTAGACTTAGCATTACTCTGTACAAAAGGTGTCACTAAATCTTTAATTCAACGCATGCGGCGACTGTATATTTCAGTTTTCAACATAATATAATATTCTAATGATAAAACACCCAGCCTACGAAGGTGCGAAGCCATACTCTGGCTACAGTATGTGGGTTCCTGGATAATTAGGGTTTAGATCACTGCACATATCAGCAACAGTGTGTTTCTCATTAGAACTGTTAGCTGTGAACTCTATTTCACACATATTGTTTACCAGCATGACAGCCCTGAGGCCACCAATATTCCCTTAATACGGGACTGCTTTTTAAAAATCACAGTTAAGCAGACCTGGGCCAACTCTTAACAACTAATGCACTATGGGGAGAAACATCTAAAGTATCACTCCCATTATATGCACCTGCTTTCAAAGTTAGAAATAATGAAACACACATGCAGTAGTTTGGTATCCCAGATTAAAAACAGGAGGCCAGTATTATATACGCATGCAAGACAGTCACTCCAGTTTATATGACGCGTCATGAAAACATCTTCATTCTTTCTTTAGTGTGTTCATAAATGTCTGTTAAAATGTCAGGAACAAGTTTGAACGACATATTGTATCATAAATAAATAACATAACCCACCGCTGCCCTGAAGTACCACTACACTTAAGAAGCTGTTATGAATAATGATGTTTATTTCTCTAGTTCAATGGATCACAGCCTTTGGCATTTGTGTTCTGTTATTTTTGTCAAGGTTATTTAACATTACAAAGCCTTTTCACCCTCCCTTGCACAACAACTCACCGATTATTCCTCTTGAAAGTCAGATTTCACTTACAGTATAAAACTGTCTATTACAGTATGAATTACCCCTCTTCCATTAATGTTTTAATGGAACTGGTACAGCATGTTTTCTCTTGAACTGGTACAACATGTTTTCTCTTGAACTGGTACAACATGTTTTCTCTTGAACTGGTACAGCATGTTTTCTTTTGTTTTCTGAAAGATACCCAGGCAACTCTGAATGTGCACTATACAGTTTGAACCAACTCTTAAAAGGGATGGGTAAGGAATTAATCACATTATATGTGTCTAGGGCTTTTTTATATAACTCATAATATGAGTTCCTTTCTACCTGTTTTTTTATTAACATGGAAGGTACACACCATATACAGATGTTCCATATACATCTCTCTTCTCTCAATATGACGTTGACTCTCCTCCCACTAGCTCAGCCCTTGACACGTGCATGAAGCCATGCTTAATCCTGCTAAATCTACCCATGTTTTATAAATTGTACATGGATGGGTCTAAATCACCAGGCTGCTTTTAAGTGATTCTATTTCTAATAAAAAGCAGACAGCTGGTTTGCCTCAATCGGGTGTGTTTGCATTTTGTACACTATAAATACAGTGTTAATGCTGGGAAGGGTGATGGGGACATCATTGTTACTCACTGAAGAATTATCTTCAAACAAGACAGTTCATGTGTGTTACAGGATTGGCTGCATCTCATTTCTCCTTTGCCTTACATAAATCAAAGTCTACGGATGGTGATTTATAGTGACCCTGTTTTGTAGTTCCATTTAACCATAGAATCTGAAATGCACAGGCTCTCATTCAATAAGGGCTTCTATGGCCTAGAGGGCACTTGGTTCCTTTGAAATTACCAGATTAGAAAGTCATGCTATTTACAATCCATTTGCCACAAAGAGGCCTAAGCACTGTACAGACAAAGTGACACACTGTGCTTGTAAAAAATCATGCTAATGCGTGTGTGTGTGTGTGTGCGCGCGCGTGCGATGAGCCATGATAACGGTGCCCACATGGAGGTAGCCATACAGTATATTATATGTGGTTTCAAACAGTTAATATTATACAGTATACAGCTGTGTGTTTCACTGGCACCATTGTCGACATGGTCAGAAAACCCCCGGGATAACATTTAAAAATGAAATTGTTAGAATGCAAAGTCTAGACGGATGACATTAACCTTTTAATACATTAGAAAAAATGTAAGTAATGGTCACAATTCAACTTGTTATGAAAAAGTGTGATATGGGGTGACCCCTCTGCTCCTGGGATCAATGAAGGTTCTATGTCTGAATAATATTGAATCATCTTTGTTGTGTTTTTTGTTAGATAGTATTGTTTTGTTGTTGAGTCTATTATCACCTTTTAAATATCACATTATTGAGTCTGTCTACTGAATTATGTGATTTCGGCATTCTATATCAAATCTGTAAACATTTATATATCAGTTTGCTAATGAAACATGAACCTTCATGAGCAGCAACACTGAGAATCAGCATCCAGGCCCATGTGATTCCTCAACTGATTGGTGTTTCAAATGAATCATTTCTGATAGAGGGTACCTCCTTCTCTGTCTGAGTTGGAGTGTAATGTTTTGCTTTTGCACTTGCCATCTCTCCAAGCTGTCCTCTCCACAAAGCCATTTTACTGGCAGTGAAACCCAGATGTTATCCATCTGATTAAACCGTCAAGGTTACATCTCCAAATACATCAAAGTCTACCTTTGTGTGAGGAAGAGCCACGGCAGACAATATTTTTTCCTTTTGCCTCGAGGCTAACTCCAGTGTCTCGTCATGAAGCACATGAAAGAGATGCGAGAAAACAATATATCCATAAAAATAAATTGGAATCGCCACTCAAATTGCACATATTACTGAAATAGACTCATGGAAATGTGTGAGATGAAGGTCACTATATGTGCATCATAATAGGGAAATTATTCAAATCACATGACAGGAACAGTGGTGTTGTACTGTTAGCAATTATTTATTTGATTTCAAAGGTGTTTGTTGCTTTGCTTATAATCTAAGTACTTACTCATAATTCTCTCTGTTTTCCCCTCTGTAGAGATTGAAAAAATTCAGAAAGATGAAGGGAAAGAAGAAGAAAAATTCATTGATGTCGTCATCAACAAGAACATGAAACTGGGCCAGAAAATCTTAATACCCGTCAAACAGTTCCCTAAAGTAAGTGCACCATTACTACGGTGAATACTACATTCATATGTTTGTGTTTCCACTGAGAATCACCACCGACAATACAGATACAGTATGCAAATAGTGTGAATAGAATAGCAGTGCTTCCCTGCAGTTGTTGCAATATTACAATTCTAAAATTTTATTTGTAAATTGTAAATAATATCACAAATCAAAATAGAAGTTAAAAGTAACAAATTATTAAAAAGCAAACCAGTATCAACTATACATGTTGATTTAATTTTGAATTAAATGTTCTGTTCTTTTGCGCTCAAAGATTTACCGCAGCCTTATTTCTTATTTCTCATTTAGCTGAACCTGGTCATTGATGCTCTAACTGTATATCTATATCTATTAACACGTATTCATGAATATTGCTAAATTACTTTTTTTGTACTGCTACTGAGCCTTTCAATAGTATTTTGTCAATTTCTAAAAAACACTTATGAAGACATACAATATAATACCCCATTATTCTTTCCTGGGTTATTTTTGCATCAGAATACAGACGTGTAAAATCCACCATTGTGCAGTATTGTGTACTGTACTTTATTGAACTCTTCACAAAAGCAACTCAGTCAGAAACAACAACACTAGCTCAGTACAGGAAACTGCTTGTAAAACCACACAGGCAACCGCATCGCTGAAGGGAAAAACACAACCAACACATATTCCCTTTCCTTTCCTACATTTGCAGAATAGTAACGCGCTGATCCAAAAACAGCTGACAGGCTGACAAAGACGCATGACAGGTGCACTGTGCGTGGTGTAACAGAGTGTTCTTGCGACAAATGAGTCATGTGTCACATGTACTCAGCATTCCCCACAGAGGCAGGTTTACAATGAAAAAGCCACGCGCGGTTTGAGTGATAATGTTGTTGTCATGCCATGAGAGCACTTCGGCCACCCGTCAAAGACGATTCAGAGCTCCGGGCCATTTAATGGAGCCACATGTGTGGCTATCCCACTGGGAGTGTCGAGGGGAGGCTACAGTGTAAAAGTGGGAGCGCCACTCTGAGATGGGGACATCGTTCAAATTCCCACCTTGCCCCTCTAGGGTGGGGAGAGCCCTTCCTCACCTGGATGGATGGCCTGGTTTAAGAGGACAGCAACACAAAGGACTCATACTGGTCCACAAAGCCCCTGATACACACAGGGATAGATGTGCCTCTTAGACAGATGTGACAGGATTCACTTCAGTTCAATTAAAATGAAATACCTTGTAGCAACAGAAATGTAGGAAGAAAAAAGAACTGAGATAAATCAACAATATTAGAGGTATAAACTGAAAGCAGGGGTGCTACCAGCTATTTAAATGTGTTGAACTTTGTTTTTTCCCAAAGAAATCAGTTGAACGTCATTCCCGTGAGCACTGCGACACGAAGGTTTACCTGTGATGTTATTTGTAGTCCTATCTGTGTCCCATAGGTTCACAGCTAAACAGATTTACTTTGACAGGTTTGATAAGTGAAGCCACTAATACGCTGTTTAGAGTTCCAACAAGCCACCAAAGGAAGACAAATTCAATTTGTTCTATCTGACAGGTAGCAATGGTGAGAGTGATCGGTGTGACTTGAATTGGTTTTCCCCTGAACCACAAGCTTCACCTTTTGGCTTCTTGCTCCGAAATGGCACAGCTGTTTTATGAATAGCCATTTAGTATCTTGTTCAGAAGGCTTCTTCATACGCTTCAAATACTGATTTATTCTAACTACCATTAATAGCTGTCTTGGCTTGGCAACATTTTTTTTTGGATTACTTTAATTATTATTATATGTTTACTGAAATTGTGTATATAAGACTTTTTCAGAATGAAAGGTTATGCCATATTGCATCTTGTATCATCTTGTATTGTATCTTGCATCATATACTTGTATATTTATGTGCCTATGTGTGAGTATACATGTGTGGGTGTGTGTAGATAGAGTATGTGTGAGTATATATATATATATATATATATATATAAGGGCTGGAATATTAACCAAAAAGTAATCGTAAACCAACATTCAGAACCTCTAATCGACGTAATTTTCCCAGGTGTTTTTGTCCCGAAAAAATCCTGATCAATTAAGCAAGTCAGAAATAGGGGAACACGTGTTTTACAGATATACCTTTTTGTTGGGACTCGAACATAGGACACCCTTTGGAAATCATGACAATCCCAGGTACAGCAATAATCCATAGACTGCAATAAATGAGTAATATCTACTGAGAAAAATGCTGCTGTCTTACTACCAATAAACAGACGTAAATCGAATACAAACCAGGTAATAATAACACAGCAGAGTAAGTACATAATTGACTGTCAATACATTTTACTTAATTCATTAATTATTAATTAAGTAATGAATAATGACTCCTGTAGCTTTTATTATTAAATGTGTTAGCCTTTTGCTAGCAAAACTAAATTATCCTGCTTTTACAAATATTTTTTGCAAAAGTAAAAACTTTTATTTACTGTATTGTTAATTACCACACGTGTACTGTAGTCATGTGCCTCTGCCCCGTCCATACAGCTGCATGGAAGCAAATTGAGAACTCAAAAAAAGCGTTAATCGTACAGTAATCGAGTTTCAATCTTCAATTAATCGTGATATTGATTTTAGGTAATATCGTCCAGCCATAATACAGAATAAATGTATGTGTGTGTGTGTACATTCACACAGAGATATACGGTTTATATTGTATTGTATATTGTTTTATTGTTTCTTAATATATAGATAGATATATATTGCCTGTGCTGCTGCAACCAACCTGATTTTCTCTTACGGGGGATTAATAAAGGAACATCTTATCTTATCTTGGAGATTCTCTTAAACCCATCCCAACATCCTTATACAGTACAGTATATACTGTATTGCAACATCTTTTTCAATCTTTTCGTTTTAAACGCATGCAGATGCTCTCCTACACATACTCTACGTACATTTCTTTACATGGAGGTGCATTCCCTGCTTCACACATTACGGATCTTTTTGTAGACATGCTGCCCTATCAGTGATTTCCTATAGTTTCAGTCGAACCGTGCACCCTCTTGGAAGGCATCCGTTTGCTCCAAAGAGCCACAGGCCATTTGTGAGCCATGACGAGTCCCACTGGTTCGTCTCCCAGTTCAGCCTGTGGCGTTTTCCTCTCCTCTGTGGTGGGAATGGTGATTTATCCTTCTGCTGTCGTCCCCGTCCTGCTGTTCTCAGCACAATCACACTGTGCCCGCCTTCTCTGAACACCTCTCCTCGCTGGGCTCTCAGTAATACATCCAGGAAATGATGAAAAAAATATCCTAGATGTTGCGGCCCATCACCCTCTACCCACCCCCTTTTTTGTCAAAGTGTGATCATATATCTTTTGGCCACTTGTATATGCGGACTTTTTTTTAATCATCTGCAAGCAACATCCCTCTTCTTTTGCGCTGCCAAACGGCAGATTGAAATATATATAATTATATATATATATATATATATATATATATATATATATTTTTTTTTTTTCTTTCTTAATGA
>JAODLL010082828.1:0-14995 GCA_026546735.1 Forbesichthys agassizii
TGTGTGTGTGTGTGTGTGTGTGTGTGTGTGTGTGTGTGTGTGTGTGTGTGTGTGTGTGTGTGTGTGTGTGTGTGCCACAGCTGCAATCTTTCACTGCCAATACTGAATCTGAATATTCTATGCGACGTTAAAATAAAAAAAAACCAGATTAAAATGCTATTTTTATCTCAGAGACCTCCTACTTTCCGAGACACCGCTCAAATAAAAGTTGAAAATACTTTGACGTTTGGTTTAATGTGGAGTGTGACACAGTGCCACAATATAACAGATTTCACTTATTTTATATTATATTTTAATACATATCACTTATATATATAAATGATACGTCATTGCAGCTAGTGGCCCAGTATTCCTGACACATATTACCTTCATACAATATACTCTGTAATTCCAGGAGTTTCTTGTTTCGTTAACCATTTATTTCTACTTTCTTCATGCCTTCTGTCACAATACAGTAATTTGCTATTTGACTCCTAGTTTATAAATACAATAATAAAAATAAATGACTTATCCTACTACAACTGATGGAGCACAAACGGAAGAATGTGTAAAATGAATGATAAAATATTGTACAGCATAAAGTGCTCCAGCCAATACCTTGCTTCCTTAACCTTGAAGATATTAGAAGTGATTCAAATCTGGGGGCATGCAAATCCATGTTGACCTCTGGTATATGGACAGGCCCACCTGACACATGCATGGATGCCCTCATCAGATGTGCTCACCTGGGGCTGGGGGAGCATGTTATGCAGGCTTCACAGTTATGGTTAGACCGGGTTGTGAGGACCACGATGACCGTACAAAATGTGTGCACGAGTGTGCGTGCATGCGCTTGTGTGTGTGTGGGAAGGATACTGCTGCAGTAGAACTTGCTGGAGCCTGTCTGCCGTCAGGAAGATGGGGTGAGTCAACATGAAATCATCCAGGAAGGTATCTGCAGACAGACAGACAGACTTCATTTAGTTTATTCATCATTCTCATGTGTTATGTCATTTAGAAGAAGAAACCCATGCCAGTCAAAGGTTATGTCCATGAGTCAAATAACCAATCATATCAGAGTTGTGTTGGTCATTGCATAGTTGGGTTACAGTTAAAAAACAAGCCCTTTTGAGACATTTCTTTAAAAAAAAACAAACAATAAAAACACCCACTATTAGTATTTTTTTGCATTTTAGTTATTTAGATTGATCGGTATGGCTATTCTGGGAGCTCCCTGCCCATCCATGCGCACACATGGAAATCCCACAGTAGGGAGAGCTGCAAAAGACCCTCCCCCTCCTCTCCCCCAGGATAGGGCAGGTTTAGCCATGACGATTTGGCCAATGCATGTTAAGCAGCAATGAGCCTGTCAGATGGCGGAGATCAGATGATAAATAATCTAGGCTAAGATTATTCAGTTATTGTCTAAACTAACGCTATGGGTAATTTGGGATTTTAAGAAAGTCATTAAATGGGAATAATCGGTTTCCATTTAAAAAAGGTTAATTGCACTTGCAATGTGTTTGCACTTAACTTCCAGATCAGTACAGAGTTTTTTTTTATCAGATAATAAATTAACTAAGGGTGGTTTTGTTGGCCCTTTGTCTCGTTGCTGTAGTTAAGCCTAAGCCTTTTATTATTTATATACAGAACAAACAACTTTAATTGGACTAATTAGATTATGGTCCCATTGGCAACATATTTTTTATCTTAGCTACAGAGATTCATTTCCAGGCTGGTTTACTTAAAACTATACAGTGCTCATCTCAGTGATCGCTGTAAAATAGCCAGTACAAACACTGGTTAGAACTGTTGGCCAATGAGAAGTGGACCGCGTGCATTTTGATTGTAAACAATTGGATGAAGAAGTGGGGAAAATATGATTTGAGAGGAAATTAGGTTGATTATGAGATTAGATAGTTTGCCAGGATGAGCATTGCTTCGGGTGTAAAAGATGGCAGCACAAACCTGAACATAACCATCCCCCTAATATGAGAGACAGAGTATGTTGACATTGTCTACGCTGTGTGCGTGCGTGCGTGCGCTATATTCAGCCAGTCAGATATTTGGGATCATGCCTTCATTCCATTTATTAATTGAATGTCAGTCTCCTTGACGTCCTCTTAGACTACAGATGTTGTGAGCTATGCTATTCCGTCAGATGGGACTCCTCCTGTTAGCTTAAGTTAAATGTTAACAGTTGTTGTACACATTCCGAATGTAGATACATCTCAGCACTTTCAGTGTCTTCCAAGGTTTCTCATACAAGCCACTAGGTATGGGATGGAACGATATGAAAAAATTAATGTCACGATTATCATGGCCACAATCATTTTTATCATGATAAATGATAATATCATATATCGTCCCATCCCTACAGCCACTATATATAAATTAAGGCACTTTATTGCCATAGCTTTCTAGAATCCTACAAAGTGTCGTTAGCGAAGTTGTGTTGACCAAAAACTTCACGTTGACGCTGTTGTGTGTGTGTGTGTGAGAGAGAACGAGTTAACAAGAGTGTAGGGAAGCAAGAGTTTGGATGATGAAAGAAAGAAAGACAAACTATAGCGAGGCTATGTTGTTAAACCTACACTCCCCAATTGTGTTACAGGCCCTTTAGATCCCCAGATTAGAGAGTACTCTACCCCAGAGCAGAGTCTGATTGTTTGGTTGGTTGGCTAAACTGGGTCAACTCAACCAGGTGGGGTTTTCACAGAAACATGATATAAATCTACACCAAGCTCCCCCTATACCATGCATACACTAGTGTGTGTAAAAGATTACTCACACTGCATGTGAAAATTGACTGTGTCCATGCCTTCATATGTGTTCATGGAAGTGTGTGTTTGTGAGAGAGAGAGAGAGATAGATTTGTGTAAATGGTATGCAGAGATGAAATTAACTGTTATTTGTACAAGTCTGCGCATTTATGTGTGGTACTATTAGACCCTGTGTGCGTTACGAATTTTGTGTGTGTTATTTTAAGGAAACTATAGTTGTAAGCGTAATCCAAACATTCAAACTACTCTATCACTCTCTGTGCTGAATAAAATATCGTCTAGTTCCCGAGAACAGGTCAGCAATGGTTGTTGCTGGGTTTTAAGCTGACACGGCTGTATTCATGCGATGGTCTTTGCATAAAGTACACAAACACACACACACACACACACAATACATGCAGGTCATGTGTCAAGGTAGGCTAATGCAAAGTAAGAAGGATGCCATTATGAAAATTACTCAGGAGATGAAAGGAGAGGAGAAGAAACTGAGGGTGCAACATTTAAAGCATATAGATCACACAGAAACTAACACACACACACAACTCATATTTTCTAAATCCTATACGATGCAAGATAATTACCACAGTGTGAAAAATGATGATCACGTGTCACAGTAGGAGGATGCAATTGTCGTTGCTGACACGGCATCGAGAATGAATACTGTATACTGCTATTATAAGGGCAGGAAGCCTGTGTGTGTGTGTGTGTGTGTGCGCATGCATGTAGGAGTGTGTGTGAGAGAGAGAGAGCGAGATTGCTACGTGCTGCAGTGGGCGTGTCTTGTCGGGGCCCGCCTCTCTGCAGGCGATTACCAGAGAGAGAGAGAGAGAGAGAGAGAGAGAGAGAGAGAGAGAGAGAGAGAGAGAGGGAATGGATAAAGATGGAAAGGAAATAAAATGTAAATAATTGGACACAGACTCACTTAAGGATCTGGTCTGACATTTGAGCAGAAAAATATATGAAAACTGCATGTGCAGCCTACATAATATTGCAGGGGCACTGGCTTCTACACCATGTACAGTATTGGCATATACATTTTATCATTGTATGCTGCTATTCAACAGTTACACAAAATATGAAAGACATGTTTTTCTAAAGTGGATAGATTTAGCTGACATAGGTTTTAGTTAACAGAACATAATTAGTAGAAATTCTACAGGGAAACTGTACATTTACAGATGATTTAGGCTGAACGCCGAGCCTTGGACCATTTATGCATCGTCTTGATTGATGTACAGTATGTACATCCCTAATTCCAGCGTTAGGAAGTAACTGATTGCAGGTAGTCTGATTACGGAAAAACAGTAACTGTAATCCATTACAGTTACCAACTAAAATAGTGAATCAGATTACATGCATTTTTTCATTAGATATTATCTCTAGGACATCTTTCAAATATAAAAATGGAAATATGCATAAGAAAAATGCATAAAATAATCAGATTCCCTGCGCAACAGTCACAAAAGTAGAAAGACTTGGCACGCCAATGCAGTAAATTGCTTTGGATGGAATTTCAAAGAACAATGTTTATGTAACAAGTAATCTAAAAGTAATCAGATTATGTTAATACATTTAGGTAATCCAAAAATTACATTACTGATTATTATTTTAGTCTGGCAAATAGTAACTGTAACGGATTACATTTAAAAAGTACCCAACCCAGGCTAATTCACACCTATTAAAAATGTAGACAAAAAAAAAAAAAAAAAAAAAAAGACAAATATACGATATTGACCAATCAGAGTGCTTGGCGGCTGAACAGACATGGCAGTGAGTACATACTGTAAAATATGAACACGCACATGCATGCTACCCTTCGCCATGCAGCAGAGGCTGACGTTGGAAAGAGTTCAGCAGAGATGGAACAGAAACAAACGCAGAGCGAGAGACAGGGTGAGAGGTCAAATGAAAGAGTGATTGCGGAGGCGCGCTTATAGAAAAGAGATGATGTGTGTCGCGGGGATGGAGAGAGAGAGAGAAAGAGAAAGAGAGTATGTGTGAGAGAGAGAGAGGGAAAGAGAAAGATAGAGAGAGTAGGTGAGAGAGAGAGAGAGGGAAAGCGTTAACGTGGGAGGCAAGAGCGAAAGCACTGGAACCAATTGGGACTCAAAGAAGCTCCCCAGGCAAGAGAGAGAGAGAGAGAGAGAGAGAGAGAGAGAGAGAGAGGGAATAGACATGGAGACAAAATGATGCGAGAGAAGAGAGTATATAATTATAAACGGCAGTATCGTCATTCAAATTAAGAAGTGACAACGATAATGCTCGCTTAGGATGACGCATGACAGTGAGAGGGGAAGGGGGACTCAAGGAGACAGGTTGAAGGAGCGATAGATGAAAAGAAAGAAGCAAAGGGCAGAGCAAAGCAAAATGTTTAGCATGTTAGGAAATAGGGAAAGCCATTTCCAGTAGAGCGAATGCTACAATTTGACTGGTTACTGTAAACCCAGAGCTGTGCACATTTTTATTGCGAGTTCGACTCGGTTACAAAAACTATGTAATCGAAAAAAACGATTATTTTGCACGTTACATTTGGCAAGTAAACTCTTTTTAACTTGTGGTCTGAATGGCACTCACGAGAAAGATCAACCCTTACCTGGGAAAAGTATTAAAGATTTCATAGTTTTTATTTCATTTCAATATATTGAACAAAATAATTGAGGATTTTTTCCCATAATCAAGCCGCATATGTAAACCTACTTTATATCTCATCCTGCCACCGTTAATCACTAGTTCATATTATGAATGCATGGTACAAGGCTTAGGATACTTAATATCCTGTAAATAAAATAAAATGCTCCCCTTGCTCATGCCCATCATAATTCACTGCAAGTCAACTTAATATACATTTCCCTGCAATGCAAAGCAAGGCAGTTTTGAAGGACTGAATTTATAGAGTGCTTTTCCAACCTACCGGCCACTCAATGCACTTTTCAGTGCAGCCTCACATTCATTCACGTTAATTCACTCATTCATTATAACAATAATTAATATACACAATTCACTCAGTCATACATGTATCGCCTCATTCATTCATACACTCATGGTGGTGTCAGCCATCCAAAGCACCATCCAACCACTGGGAGCAGTTATGTGGGTTATGTGTCTTGCTCAGGGACATGACAACACTTGACAAGGAAGCAACAGAATTCGAACCAGCGACTTTCCGATCACCCCCCCCCCACCCCCCACTGTGCCATTGCAGTGTGCGTGTGTTGCCATTATAGATGCTCAACAGCAAAGATCTTTCCAACTGTTAATGTGATGTATGTACAGGTTAACTGTACAGTTATCCTGTAAATGCATCGCTGGTTATATACTGTATAACAATAATGACCACCACCAAAACACTAAAACTAACATCAACTGTGAATAAAGTTTATTATGGCCGTCCAAAGTAAATAGTGGCAGAATTTGTTTACTAGTTCATTTTATCAACAAATGTCTACGTGCAACAATGCAGACGTGCCTCTTACCATTATATACACTTTTTTGAAAATATTAATCAAACATTATAGAGTATTCAAATAACTCTTCTGCCAACATAGTGGGGTAATTATTCTTCCTTTCATTCTATAGCTCGGTCCTCTCAGCCTCCATTCTCCTTTTGTGTTTGAGTTTGCTGTCTCTCCCCAACTTCACCCCCGCCCAGCCCACATCGCCATCTCTCCTAACGTCTCAATCCCAGTGAGTGCTGGTTGCCATGTCAACAGGTGCTACAGAGCCTCAAACACACACACACACACACACACACACACACACACACACACACACTCACACACTCACACACGTGCACGGTTGTGCGGATGCATGTGAACTTATGCGTACCCGCCCCCTCGAACACACACACACACACACACACACACACACACACACACACACACACACACACTGTATAGGCCAAATCACCTTGGGGAAGCCCATGGAGGAGAGAGGAGAAGAGGAGAAAAGAGGAGAGGGAAGGAGAGGAGAGTGGGAAGGAGAGGAGAGGAGAGGAGAAGAAGCTCGGTGGGCAGCAGCACTCTCATAATCCTTCCCTCTCCTGCTAAAGCAAAGAATACATTTGACTCCCACGCAGCAACCAGTCCACTCATGTAGCACTCTATCCTGAAAATGTATTTCGAATCGATCCCTTTTCCTTCTCTTAATTATCTCCATCTATGATTTTTTTAATCAGATATTTTTAAGAATGGCGATTTTCTTAATTTGTTAAAAACATTAAATGCACTGTATTTCTTAATCAGGCTCACACACACACACACACACACACACACACACTCGTGAACTTCCTATTTATTTGATCAAATGGATCAAACCTTTATAGATGAATGAATGACTTTGTACTTCCAATAAAAACATGGCTGTGCTCAGAGCCATGCAGAAGCAATAGCGGATTGCGGAACCTCAAAGCAGCTCCAGGAAGTTAGCCTAAATACTAAAAATACACTAGAAATTAATTGCATCTGTATTTATCGATTCAAATTGCCCACCAAGCACTGAACTGTTTTGCGTCTCTATGAACCACGTGACCGGTGACTCTCTTCTACATGTCTTTGGGTGTGCCAATTGTGCCATACAGCCTACATGACAATTCTATGTGTGCACACGCACGCACACACACGCACACACTTGCAACGCAGGTAAAGACGCAGTGTTAACAGGGGCCGAGTGCCACTACGTGATTTTCCGTTCCTCAAAATTAAGTACATGGAATTGAGAAGTGTTTAAAAAATAACACACAAAAAATAAATAAATCGATAAATCACATTTGCATGTAGGATCAAGCTCTGCCAGGGAACCACATTTTGTGTGGGTGCAGTTGGCTGGGAGCGAGGACTGCTTCAGCAAAGCTGCAAAGACAAGATATGACACTCAAACATGCTCATCTCCATGCAACTGCTTCCAAACGGCTACAAAAGGCTCTACATGCAGTTTTTAATGTGTAGTGTGAATAAGCTTGCAAGCTTGCTCTCTTCTGCCTGGCGCAGCGGGTAGAGAGAAGAAGTTGCTGGTTCAAACCCTGCTAACTCCTTACCCTGTGTCAGAGGTGTCCCTGAGAAAGACATCTAATCATAACTGCTCCCGGTGGTCAGATGGGACCTTGCATGCTGACGTCACCACCGGTGGATGAATGTGAATGTGAATGTGTGTGTGTGTGTGAGAGAGAGAGAGAATCGAGAAATGAGAGGCAATCTTCCAAAAGGCTTTGAGTGGCTGTATACATTTACCATTTCTCTTATTAAAAAGTCCACAGAGCAAACAAAGTCATTATTGTAACCTGCTATCAGACAGTATGGCTGAAGGCTGGCGTCCTACTCTACCAAGTCATTCTGACACCTCTCTTGTCAGAAGTCAGCCTCGAGCGTTATCCCTGCCCTCGCTACACCCCGCCCCCCAGATACCTCCGCTGTTGGAACAAGTTAAACATGGATGGCACCGCAACAAAGAGCCAAGCTGAACACCAACTTCCAGGCATGTAACCAAAGAAGCTGCCTTGTTTGGAATAGAACCCAAAGTGAAAAGAAACAAGGAAATATCAGTTTAGCTTTCCTTTGACAGAGAGGGCCGGACTAAGGACAACATGGTTATCCTGTGTTCGCCATTACACAACAATGTTATAGTTTTGTCCACCTTTTGTCCACATGCATTGTTAGGAGAAAAAGAGAAATTTAGAAAAGCTGAGAAAATGTGCATACAACGTTTTCTAAATAATAAAAAGTACAAATGCATTGCTGTCATTTGCCATCTTTTGCCTGACCCAGCCACAGATTTAGCCATATCATAAACATTTAAATCCAAAGCACTGCATACACCTGACAACGACCCGCTCATTGGAATCAGGTGTGTTGGAGTGGGAAGGCCCCCGGGTCCATGGCTCAATAGCGCAGGTATTCAGCTACTTCACAAACACGTCATGCTATTACTAGCTGTTTGCTTTGATATTAAAATTAACTGAATATAGTCCACATCTATTGGGTTTGCATGGGGCTCAGAGATAAGAGTTTTTAACCGTTATTAAAAGGGTATAGCCTGCTTTTGCAAACTAATTGTAAGCCAATGAATTTTTTTTCCAATTCACCTAATATCTCCTCGCATTTCAAAGCTTACTGTTCTTTGCGCGTGCTGAAAAAATAATCCAACACTTCTACAAAACCCTGGCTAAATAAATAGGAACATAAACAAAGTGGCAAACACCGCTCACATCAATGTGTTTCAATGTGTGAGGCGATGCTGCTGTTATGATTTTAGCTCCAAGTTAGCAACTTCTCGAGAACGACTGACCCTGCCTTTAAGTGACTGCAATTAATTCCGATCACGTAATTTGGCCTCCTTCACTGGTCCAAGGCCTGACTCTAAGATGATCCAGCAGTAACGTCATCAGTAAACAAGATGGCCACTGCGGAATGGGTATTCTTGCATCCTAGGGCAAAATACCAAACCCCTACACATGAGGCAGGGTCATTCTCGAGAATGCTAGCCAACTCCTTCAAGCTCCGCCCTACACATTGAAACACACTGCAAAGCCTAAGGAATCATTGGTGTGAGCAGTGTTTGTCACCTATATACAGAGTCAGGGCTGTGTAGAAGCACCAGATTAGGTTTTCAGCACTCGCAGAGAACAGGAAAATAGCAGAATGCAAGGAGATATTTGATATTTGAGTCATGTGACAAAATGCGTATTAACTTTGAAATACTTTAAAATCGCAGACTGTACCTTTAATACTTCGGTACTTTGGTTAAGATACTGTAAATTACCGAACTGTAGATGTAAAGGGCTATTAACAAGTTAGTGGTAACATCATAAGTACCTTGGTTGACACGTGTTTATCTATTCGGGGATTAGACCAAGCGCGCGCACACACACACAAACAAGCAACCATACACTTGTTCAGGGTTTGTTTTCCAGAGAGTCCAGTCCTAATGAGTCACAGTGCACCAGCTAAGAATACACCCACGCACTCATCTCTGTATATTCATGCATACACATGTGCACCTACGCATGCACACACACACACACACACACAATTATGTCCATCAACAACAACAAAAATTCAAATCAAAACACAAAAGCCCTTGCTCTAATAAACCTTCACCCACACACACACACTTCTCTCATATACGTACATTACACCCACGCTCATGTACCTGAATTTATGCAAACAAAAACGCACACACACACACCCCAGTACTCTCCTGCAATAACAAGTTAATCAATAGATGTTTTCTTCTTAGCTTAGCACGCCCACATCTTAGCAGTATACCACCTTGCCTCAAGGTGTGTGCGTGGGAATGTGTCTACGAATGCATGTTTGTATGCGGCAGTGTGTTATGTAAGAATTTGGCTTCGGGAGCTGCATTGTTCCGCTTTAATTAAACTTTTACGGAAACTCGTAGCCACCCGCCTTACCTTAGAAGCTGGTGTTTAAGCACACATACATGCATGCATGCCTGCGTGCGCACACACACACACACGCGCACACACACACACGCACAGCATGAGTCAATGTATTGCCTGGAGATGTGCTGATATTTATGGGATGTCAGACAGGCGCCACCCATAGTTACCGCTAACTTATCGGAAATAAACATCTTGGGATTCTGGGGATTTGTTTTCCGTTATAGAAAACTGATAACAGAGTGAAATTTGGAGCCGTGGTATGTTCTCTGTATAAAATGCTATCTTACATCTTAAAGAGGACTTGATTATTTCTTATGGTTTCACAGACAGGGTATCTTAAACCTAATCCTAGACTAAGAATTGTTTTCAATTGAGATCTTAATTTCTCTTTTAGTCTTGAATTAGGCTTAACCCATGTCCGTGAAACCGGCCACAGATGTTGTAAAAGCAAGCAACAGGTGCACATTGAGTATGAGAGTACTATTAAAAGAGTCAAAACCTTTATCGTATTACACGATGCACATGATATTACAACATTGTGGAAGGTTTTAGGTTCTAGTTTGTAGCAGAAACAAAAGACCATACATATTTATAACAGATCTATGCAATAACAGATCTATGCACTGCAAAAACTACATCTACCTTAGTGTGATAATCTTGTTTTTAAGATTTAAAATCTAGTTGGACTTGTTTCTAATACATGGCTTATCTATACTTAAAGTAAATGTGCACTAACTTTATCAAGTGACATTTTATCAAGTGAGTTTCACTTACTGCACTGGCAGCCAGTTTTGCTTGTTAGTTTAGCATTAGTCAGCTCATAACTAATATATCTGCACTTATATTTGATAGGGCATTTTTTTGCAGTGTGCCTATGGTTATGTTGATAGAGTGCATACAAATAGCATCAACCCAAATTAATTTTGTTAAACAGCCCACTGGAATGCTTAATATGCTGGGTCTCAAGGCATCCATTCCAAATCCAACCAGTAAATGTAGTTAGGAGGTTTAATATTGCTAGGAATCATTTGGTTGCAAGAAGTAACAAATCAGTCTAAAGAGGCTTGAAATAGCCCAAAGCTATTTAAGGTTACATTAATAGGGATGTAAAGATTTAAAAATCACTGCCACAGCACCACAATGTCTGGGTGTGGTGAAATTAATGAAAGGTGGGTTGTGTTGGGTTTGAGGCGGCACAAACAAAACACGATCAGGCTTGTGCAAGGGGATTACTTTTTAAAAGCAGTCAGTCTCATTCTTTGTGTGTGTGTCTGTCTTTTTCCTCTGTGTGTGTGTGAGGGAGAGGATTGCGGTAGTAACCCATAAACAGATAATCCTGCTTCATTTTCTTTTCTGTCTTCGCACTTGGCCAACCACAAACACACCCAGTAATCCTCTATTCCCTGGGCGTGCCCAGGTTACCTTCTCTAATTGGATTCTGATTGGTCACGAACAAGCTACACTCTTGTAAGTGTATTTTGGGAAATCATGCTTTGTATGCACCCATACTCCTGTTTTTGTTCTAAACGTGAACGTTTTAAAGGGCAACACATTTGTTTTAACCACACCCTTAACATTTTTATTTCATTTTAACAGTAGCCAAGATGGGCGGGAACACCTGGTAAACTGTCACAGATTGATGTTGTGGAAAAATTACCTTTTGCAAAACATGGGAACAGACAATTTGACTAAACCGTGTCTCTCGTTTTTAAAATACAGCCTTGGGCTGTAGGTTAGGGTAACTGCCTTAAACATTGCTCATTGCCTGGAGAGAACAAATGTTCATGTAAACACAAATATCAATCAATAAAATAAAAAAGACACCTGTGGCAATAGTTGTGGTTCAGTAATATCTACTGTACACCTTCAAGCATCGACCGTTTGTGGGTGCGTGCAAAGCATGTGGGTGTCTCAGGCTTCTAGGACATTCCAAGTTGATCGCCTGTGTGTCAACGTACAGTGTAGCAGTTTCAGAAAAGAGCAGGTTATGCTAGACTAGTAAGAAGCCGTCACCTCTGTGCTGATCTATGGTATTAGCTACGTTATCTACGTCCCGTAGTGGAGTTTGAACAAGAAAAGCACCAATGACTCCACAAAAAGCCAAAAAACAATCGCTTATCAATCAGAAATATTACTTTACCTTCCTTTCAATTGACACTTGTAGTGTTATTACACTAAGAATTTGAGCTAGCTATAATTTATATTAATTTAGACTACTTGTGTTTTTCACAATATTACACCGGAGTGTCCAAACTAGAGACAAAACTACAATTAGTGCTAATATACGGTGTGTAGTCCCGTAGGTGCCTAAAAGCACCATATATTAGTAAACCACCCTGGTTTCTGTCATGAAGTGGGTGTTTTTGGGATCAACACAGACTCAATGTCTGAGTCATGAAGTGATATGTAGAGCATAATTACACAGTGAAATGGTTTTATAAAGTTCAAAACAATTGTCAGAGTTAAGGATCTTAAGCATGCAGTTATTTTCCTGTATAAAGCCAGCCATAAAGAACGGGTCATTAGAACTGACGCAAAGTGAATCTCTAACAGTTGTATATACGGTAATGGGAAACCCCATCTTCAGCAGATGAGAGGGATATCATTGTCTGGATAGAGCTTTGTCACGTGTAGTGCTACTCAACTGGCAGTTTGAGAATAGGGATAAGTGTATTCCTTTACCAGAGAAACATCACAGCCACCTCTGGGTTAACTGTTTGTCTATGGGAAATCTATAGCTGAATCTTTCACAAACTTCCCATATGAGCAAATCATTTACTAGCTTAGTATCTCCACTGTAGGTTTCAGTGCTGCCATGATAGAAAACAGCTAAACATTGTTTAACAAGATAAAAACATTTCTGGACAGTGAAATGTGGTGGGAGGTGAACAGAGACAGCACAATGTATTTCATTTCATGTGTAATGCAAGATATCCTTCTGGTATGTGTTCTGAAATATATAGTAGTATAGGAAAGAGAAGGAGGAAAAAAAAGTTGGCAAATGGCACAAGCTCATGCCTGGAGCAGTAAAAGTAAAACGGAGAGCGACAAAGGGCATCCAGAAGTCAACAATATACCCCAAGCGCTCAACCGTCAACAGTATCGCTGTCCGTAGAGACTCCGGTTGAGTCATGCCTGCTAACAAACCTCACTTCACGAATATCTGACGATTCATCTTGACGCCGTCTGATGTAAAGATGCAGTCCCGATAATCTGGCACTAGATTCACAATTGCTACCATGACTACTAAAGATTTAGGAACAAACTATTTTTCTAAAATGGAAAACGGTAGCGTGGTTATTTTTGTTTGACTGAATACAAGAGAAGTCAGAAATATATATTTTAAGTTCTAACTCATTTCAAGAAGAGTTATATAATATTTACATTAGAGCTAATGGTCACATCAGTAGAGTCCCTGAATCAGTAGAGGTGTTGTTTGTTTCCATGTGAAATGTAGTTTGTAAAGCCCTTTGAGACTGCAACTTGATTAAGGGCTATATAAATAAAATTGACTTGACACATAGATTCTATGTGTACATTATTTTATTCATTAGACTTGTTGCTTAGTGGCCATATATTGTATTTTCTGTTTATTGCTGGCCTTTGCATTATTATTATTGGTGTGCTGGTATACTGTATATGGTCTCTTAGTGCAATGTATGTCTTTGCTCTGTGTTTTCTGTATTTGATAGGTTTTATGGACCCTGAGACTGAAATAAAAGTTGAATGAATAAGTGAATGAATTAATGAATGAATGAATGTAATTGCAGACGTTCAGTCCCTGATCAGTAGAGGCACTTCCCAAATAAACGCACCTCCCTGTTGGTAGTCCATTAAATCTGTCTCCTGGCAGCAGGGAGACAGTGTGGCTCCGCGTCGATCGATGGACAGGCTGAATGAGCGCTGAACAAAGCGTACAGTCTGCAGACGGCACTGCAGAGGGCGTTGCATGGTTCAGACCCACCGCATGGCTGACATCTCCGCTCACTGAGTCTTTGTTGTTATGTCACAGAAACGCCCCACATTTAAGGCCCAGCCATGGCTGCTATAATTGCCACTTTCTTTTAGATAAATGTCAGTTAGAAGTTCATCATGGACAGTAAATGCACATTTACCCCATATTAAGCATTCCTGCCAAAGAAACCCGCAACACATTCATTTAATCTAACACAATTCTGTATTTTAGGCTAAATCAAATTAAATGTATTTATGGAGCTCATTTAAAAACAGTGAGTGTCAACCAAAGTGCTGTACAATGAAAGCCTCTAACCTATGCCTTTAACATACGCAGTAATAAGAGTTTGCATTAAATCCCCATTATTCACTTCCTAATAAAACACAAACGCGTGACTCAAATTACAACTAATACTTTAATAGTAACAATAATAGTAAATCAAAGTATATAATAATGACAGCAGCAGCTCACATTGCCTTAGACTAAAAGCTCCCAGGAACAGCTTTCTATAAGAAAACAAGTTTAAATGTGGAAATACCCATTAAATGGTCACGAAACTGAAACCAACCTGCTATTTCCAATGAAAGCTGTTGTAAGCAGTGGGTTGGAACATAGTCCTGCACCTGGAAACAAACTAACACTCTCACAGCTATCACTTGTTCAGGTGACACTTTTCTCACAAGTGCCATATGTCAATTCTAAGGCCACAGAGACATTTGTCATACACACGTAGAGGTGTCACATACACATATATACAAATATGGGATGGCACCGATACTGAGATCGGAAATCGGTCCAATACTGACTTAACCCTCGCACTGTCCTATGGGTCAAAATGACCCGGTGCACTTGCCAGTAGAGGGCAGCAACCACAACACGGAC
>JAODLL010082830.1:964-14993 GCA_026546735.1 Forbesichthys agassizii
AGATGGGGGCTGCCAATCTCTGTATAGCATCTGCAAGGCGTAAAACAGAGGAAATAATCATGTCCCTGTCAGGAAAGAGGTCAGTGTCACATCAGGACCGTGTGGATATGGAAAGGAAACTGTGTGTGTGTGTGTGTGTGTGTACGTGTGTGCACGTGTGTGCACGTGTAAAGGTGGTTGGCTCTCACTAAAAAGCTGAAAAAGCGCTACTAGTGGAGAAAGCTGAATCCTGACATGGAATAAATGCTAAAACGGCTTTCCATGTGGTCTGCTGGCTATGCAGGGCAGTTGGGCATACCTTGTAGAGTGTCCGCTCTCTATACGGGAGAGAGCGGGGTTCAGGTCCCATGTGAGACGGACCCCGGTTACATGTGCACATGAAGTTGATTTGCAGTGAGTGTGCACACCCTTGGTAGCTTACGATTGATAAACACAAGATAACATTTAAACAACTACACTTTCCTTAAACCAAACAATAGAATATTAGTGATTAATACGTATATATGAGATTAGCAACATGTATCCAGTACATTTTCAAGAACTGGATTGGTCTAATTACATAAAAAGAAGGACTAAATGTATCCCAGTAGAGGTCTGGTGGCAGTTGGGTCCCCTGCTGTGGAGGATACAAGCACATCCTTTGTCACAGTCGCTTCTTCCTCTCTCTGTGTGCATCCACACCTCGAGCTTACGGTTGTGAGGTCTGTGTAGCTACGTGCACAAGTGTGTGTGTGTGTGTGTGTGTGTGTGTGTGTGTGTGTTTGTGCGAGCCCCTGTGCACAATTTACATTGACGGGAAGACATCTGGACGCAAACACTGACAGGACCTAATAATAACCCCCACAACAGGGCCAGTGTGACCTCATCACTGGGCAGTTAGGTGTCTGGACCAGGAAGACCAACAGCCATTAATAGAATCAAAGAGAAATGTGAAATCAGGGACACTAGTGAAATCCCGGAATGTCATTGTGACGTCCAGCACAGGCCAAGGTTGAAAAGGGGTATTGTCGTGTTGAAAGCGATTTCTGAAATGGATTTGTCCTTTTCAGTTCAAATTAAGCAAATTCATTTTCATGATTATTTTAACGTACTATTTTAACGAAATAATTGTCAAGGTAAAAAAGAAAATAGAAAGTGGGTTATGGTGCGACATGCTCACTTACTGCTTTGGATTGTTAAGGCTAGCGTAGTGTTGAGTGGTGCGGTCTGCACCACTTTGTTTGCGTTTCTTTTCCAGCCAGCGCACAGAAAGGACGGTAGCGGACTGCTTAGCTGTCTTTTCTGTGCGTGAGAGCGCTGTGAAAGGAACCCGGTGAGTAGATGTTTGCTGAGTTTGACAAAAGGTGTGCTAGCTTACAATCGCTAACTCCACCTTTGACCTAATGTGTGTGTTTTAATAAGATCCGCCATGCCGCTGCCAACGTGTTGAGGGAATGTTGGCTCCTGCATCGCTCCAACCTGTCAAAAGGCAACAATGGAGAGCGCCGCAGACATCAGCGATACCTTCTAGAAGCCATCCGAGTGTGAGTCATATTGCAGCTCGCACCGACAGGATGTTTTTGTGTGTGAACTTCAGCGTGTGCATGTGTGAGCATGTGTGTGTGTGTGGGTGCGCGGTATGGGTCTGACGAGTTTGTTTAACCTCCATTGTAGGAGCTGTGTGGCCTTGTGGTTATGTAATGGGTGATGGATAACATCAGACAACATCCATCAACGTACTTTATAACTAATCGAATGACTAGCAGGGTATTTGTCTTGTTAGAAAACAACTTGAATATAGTTTTTTTTTAACTGTAATAAACTGAGAAAATGCTAATGCACTCCTTGTGCTATGTGCAACCAAGGACATGTATTACGCCTATACTGTATATCCTATACTGCTGCTTATCTAACTCATAAATCAGCTGTAGCGCCCCATCTGCCTTAAAACAAGCGGATTATGCGGGACAGGAAGCCTTGGAGTGTGTTTGGTTCATTATCCAGATGTGGATCTGGAGAAATGTGTGATGGCACATGTTAGTATGGGTGGAGGGATGGGGTTTCCTGATTCACGCCGTTTAGAGCCTCTATAAATAAATACACTTTGGAAAATCCGTGTGAGGCCTTTAAAACAGCATTGTATGAGTTACCACAACAAACCAGACTACTTGAGATGAATTATGATGTTCTAATGTTCTTTTTTGTTCTAATATTCTGTATAGATGCTAGAGTGAATAGAGCAACTTGGAGACTTTTTTAGGGACCAATCGTTGTTAAAATGCTGCCCTGTTGTAATTTTTTACAACTAAACTCTTAATCCACAGATTTCGACACTTACGCCTCAAACAAAGAAAACTTCGAGATTATGCAAGTGAGATGGTAGATATTCCCAAGGTAAATTAGCCTACACCTATTGCAGCTAAATATATTATGTTTTATTGGAAAGGCTAATGCCAAACTGTGTTTCTCAAGTATCTATAAAAACAGTCACCACTTAAAGACTATTATAAAGTATACAGTATTACAGCATTTTTCACTGGGCAGAAAACACATTAAATCATTAATAAAATGTGAGTCTGGCTATATGTCTCTGATACATAGTCTTTTTCATGTAAAAGGAAAGTAATTTCACTGCATGTAGCAGTGCATATTGAACGTGTGTGAACGGAACATTAATAAATAATACAGAAGAGGGGAGGCCCATGTTAAAAGTGACGTCATTTGGACTGAGTGTCGGCTACTTCCTCCAGTAAAATATGTCCCGGGTTCACCTAGATGCAGATGATCATGTGCGACCTGACCACCAGCTGGAATAACTCGTATCGAGAGTTGGAGCAGCGTATACGCTCCATGGAGCAGAAGCTAGACGAGATAAACCGATGCTTCCAACAGACATCTGAGCTTCTGTCTCAAGCCCTTCAACTCCGCGACCAAGAGATCAGGCAAATATAAAACATAATGCAGTGGTGGTGTCTTAAGTTCATCGCATCTTTATTATGGTTAATTTTTTTTAGCCAATTTGTTGCAGGTGACATACAGTATGCCTACACTGAACATTTCACCAAAAGTATGTCTTTGTCTCAACTTCCTTGTTTTATGTAGTTTGATTGTACCTTTTTTTTTTTTAAATGAAGGGAAACTGGATACTAAATATTTTTTAAATATTAACAGTATGTATATAAACAGTGTATTGCTTATTTAAAATGTTTTACTTATTGCAAAATTAAAACTATTTGTGGCCGTAATTTTACCTGCTGATTTTTAGTTTCATGGTTGCTGTTAATTTATTGTTTTAGTAATAAAACTGTTACCTAACTGCTATACCTGATAATGCAATGCTAATTACTGATTATCTCACTTTTAGAATCTTAATAAAGGTTACATAAAAGATGGAGATTTGTTTGTTAGAAATTGTGCTTTCAAATCTGTTGCTTTGACACAAATACACAAAACACATTTACACAAACACTGAGGGATTACTCAGTAGTTACAATTGAAATGTTTTTGTCTGTAAATACTATTATGCATGTATTCTAACATACTGTACACCTGTTTCTCACACGAAGATTTGGGACATATTAGCCAAGTCATTGAATGTAGGAAAAACAATAATAATATATTTTATTACGTGGAGATTATTATTACACTGCTAATGCTGAAATTGGAAAATGTACACTTGCCTGAGAATGATGGCTAGTCAACACTGCTGTAAATGCTTGTCTATTAACAACCAAACAGCTCCACCTGGTGGAAAGGTAAGAAATGATCAAATAGTATCAGCAGTACCAAATATATAAAAAATGTTAAAATAATGTGTACCACCTAACTAAATACACAAAACATTAAAAACAGCCAAATCCAAGCACGGTGTGACAAACATAAAACAAACTTCTTAAAATTAATCTGTTTTGTTTGTTTGTACACCTGTAAAAAAATAAAATAAAGTATAATAATAGACTATCATTCATTCCAGTATGTTGTTATAGGACCCCACAAGCTGACCAGATTTGCATTGTGTGACTCCCTTAGGGACACCACTCATTTTGGACAAAAATAATCAGCTTTGTAAGAAAAGAACTGTATACTGTAGAGTTGACTGACTTGGTGTAGTGGAATAACTGTCAGTGGTAACAATTAGAACAGAACAAAGATAACAGCCATAACCCTGTGGCAAGTGAAATGACTGTTACACATCAGGCTTAGGTATAAAACTTTAGGCAAAAATCCAGAATGGAACGCACAAGACGTTCTGCGCTATTTTGCTTTTGCCATATTTTTCAGTTGGTGCCATATATAAGCGGAGGGCCTTGTAAAATGCTGCCCGCAATCACAATAGAATGGCACAGAGCAATTTCCTTTTAATCGCTCTTTCCAGGAACATCCGTTGGAGCGTTTCTTCCCTGAGTGGCGCTTTACGTGCTTCACAAAGAGCCTCGTTCCCATGAAGGTCTCGCCGCAGCCGACGCATATGTAGCGGGTGGCCTCAGCGTGCTGCATGCTGTGCCTCAGCAGGTGGAGCTTGTGCCGGAAGGTGCGGCCACACTGGCATCGGTGGAGGCGCCGGCCCCTGTGGAGGTAGCGGTGGGCCACGGCGATGGAGGGTTGCCGCGAGCTGGCGCCACACTGTCGGCAGGGGTAGCTGGTCTTGGAGCGCCAGCCTGTGTCCACCTGGTGGGGGTTCTTAAACATGCCCACGATAGCAAGGGAGGATGGGGCTTCCTTAGGGGAAGAGAGGGGGACAGATTGAGGGGTTTGAGCACGAACCACCATGCCGGTCCCTGTGGGGGGAACAGATATCCGTAGAGTGGCAGAGGGGCTTCCAGTCAACTCTGTAGCAGGTGGGGCAGACTTCACATTTTGAGAGAACATGAGTAGTTTACTTTGAGTTCCGTTCTGCGTGGCGGCTGAGGCCACCTGCACTGCAGACGGGGCCTGCAGGAGGAGCTGGACTGGAGCTGTCCGCGGCGGCTGAGAGGGCAAAGTTAGGAGTTGGCCCTTTTTAGCGGTGGCAACCTGTGAAGCGCTACTCTGAGTGGCTGCAATCTGCTGGAGAATCATATATTGGCTCGATTGTCCGTTTGCCAATTCAGACGTGCCTGGTTGGGAAGAGGGCGTGGAGTGGTTGGATTTCCCAAGTAGGGGCAGAGACCCACGTAAACCCTGGCCAACAGAGGGCTTTCCATTGATGACATGTCTGACTACATTGGGGCTTGGAGTTCCAATAGAGTTGGAGACCAGAACAAGACCAGCATTATTAGGGGCCATTTGAGGTTGTGCAGCATCGCCTTGCACATGGTTAGCAGGCAAGACAGATTTGTGTGGGATAAGGCATACTTTGGTAGTGACCTTTGTACTGTGAGCTGAGACTAAATGATCTGACAGACTAATTTCCTTACAAAAAAAGGAATTACAAAACTGGCATTTGTTTTTCATTAATGCTGAACAACCTTTTGTGATGGTCGGAAAGCGTGGCAATTTTCCCTTGGGGCAACGGTGTTTCTGGTAAATTATAATACTATGGAAGATCTCACTACAGGAGTCACAAATGTAAAACTCTTTATAGTGTCCACTTTGAGCCTTTTTGCTGAGGAATTTCTGATCGCATAAAGTACACACAGAACTCCACTTCTCCGATTTACAATTAAACAAATGAACACGTAAATTCCTAAAAGGTCCTTTGCCACATTTAGTGCACATTGATGAGTCATCACTGGAGGAGCTACTTGAACTTTCTGAATCCGACGTCGTGTCACCTGGACGATATTCCTCACTCTCAGAAGCAGAGTGCGTGTCTAATTCGCTCAGCTCGTCCCCACATTCAACCTCTACTTCGTGGAAAGCCATGTTTGTTTTAACCTCATCCTCGATGCTCACATCTTCATACTGCCAGCCTGTTCTCTCAATAGTCTCCCTCTTAATTTCATTTTGATGGGACATCACATCTTCGGCTTCATTTATACATTTTCTTTTATGACTGACAGGACCGTAGTTCGTGCTCATGATGCTGTCAGTGCTCTGTCCGATAGATCTGTTAACGGAATATGTGTGATCTTCAATCAAGGCTGATCTTAGGGGGGCGCCTTCTTTGGCAGAAAGGTGATCATTGTACCAATGTGCAATCTTGATGTGTAAGAAACCCAATGAAGTCACAATTTTCCTGGATCTGCAATTGAAAACATTATTTAATTAATACGTTTGAATTGAATAATACACGTGTAAATAATAACACAATACAACAATTTCTCAACTGGAGGAAAATAGGCTTTAATAACAATAAATGTAGTCTAGAATGTTGTCATCGAACCCTTTCTATTTAGGACAATACAGTACCGGTACAGTACAATATGGAAGTGAAACATTTATTGCAGACTGATTCACATCAATCGAAAGGCAACTTCTAACTGATTCGTGCAGATTTATACACGAAGCACTGCTACATACAAACGTAATTTCTAAAAGTGTTAATTTAAACGGACTTCTTCCTCCTTTGTCAAACCAAGACTGGCAGGAAATATGAAAACCATACGATCAGAATTATGCAGGTGCGTTGGTGTTTTAACGGAGGTCCAATGTTACATGATACAATATATGAAATAAATACGATTTACCTGTTTATACAATTCTTACAATTCCACGTTTTCTTTATATTCATAGAAATCGGGGCCTCCGCAACATTTTAAAAAATGTCAATGTAGACGGTTAACGGTGACTCAATTCCACATCCGGACTGACCGGAAACACGTTGACGTAGGAACGTAGACGTCTGCGCAGTGAGGAACCCAAGCTAGCTGCCTTGTGTAGGTGGTTTTATTTACATTATTTACATTACATACTTATTTAAGTGCAACAAGATTCATATTTAATTAAAATGCGTTTTTTTTATTTATCAGGATAATATTAGTTCTGCTCGTCGGTGATTCTGAAAATGTCCAGTAGAGGACAGTCGTGCATTGTGTACATGACATATACAATAGTTTTAATAAATCCCAATGAATCGATCGCATTTAATTAGCAGCTAAATGTTCCTCGGTGTTGTGGAATATTTTAATTCAAACGCTATGCTAGTTTTATTCGGGTAGCAGCACTAGTACGGTCTAGGATCTTCATGAGATTATGAAATTGGGATATGTTTCTCCACGAAATCATTTACTTGACGTACAGTGTGGAGCGTTTGATTATTGTATTTGCTAGGCCAGGTGTGCGGAGGTTTTCCGTGTAATAAATTATAATAAAATATCTTTACTATACTGGCAACAACGGTTTACAAAACATACTATTTTAAGAGAACATTATTAAGGTAACATATATTTATAACAGACTTTAGGGACTTTGTATATAAACACGTTGTAGAGCCAAATTCTAGATCTCGATTGTTACAGCTATATTTTAGAGCAACTGTGCGATATCGCCGTAAAACATGTTTTAACAATTCATCGATATTACTGATACAGTATACGGTAGGCGTATAGGATCATGTCGGAGTCCGGGCACAGTCAACCTGGCATGTACGGACAGGGACGCAGGAGAAGGAGACGCCGGGGAGATAGAGATGCAGGTCTTCCAGGCCAAAACCTTTCAGGTCCCAGTCGAGACAGGGAATATACTCCCAGAGAACGAAGGGTAAATTGAGCACATTGCCAGCTGCCTTTGTAATAATGTGATCTAATATGTACTGAATGTTTCTTTTATAAAGTGTAGTCTAATTTATTTGCTATTTTACCTTGGCTTTAGGATGGAAGTGAGGATCCACCTGGACCACTCCTTCAGAAAACTCCCATTATACTTGCGAAACCTCCCGGAGAAAGAGTATGCTCATACTGTAAAATGTGTGGGCATGCATTTGTAGCCCATGTTTTTGCTTCATGAGTGTACATTATTACACTATCTATCTCACCTTATTAAATATCTCGTTTTGTTTGATTCACACTTTACTGGACTATGTTTTGTAGTCCAAGACATCTCAGAGTGTGTCTTCCAGTGGAGCCCTTGCCATGGAGAAGCCGATCATGCTGATAAAAACCAGGGAGGATGGTGTAAAGCCGGGGACGACACCAGACGCGACCCCTTTGCTCTCTGGTTCTGCGCCCTCCAAGTTAGAGAGGGAGGGCCAGCGTCCCACTCAGCCAGTGTACCAGATCCAAAACAGAGGCATGGGCGCCTCTGCGTCAAACAGTGCTGTTGACCGTAAGTTTAAAGTGGGGTTTTTTACAGTCACGCTGCTGGGATTCACAATGAATATCACAATGAGGTGGAGCACATCTCTTACCGTACTGGTATGACCTACAGCTGTCATTGGTCAGACCAAACTCTTACCTCCGGAGAAAATGAAGCACAGCATAAAATTAGTTGATGATCAGATGAACTGGTGTGACAGTGCAATGGAGGTGGGTAAACAAGTTGTCAAATCAAGTTGTGTGGCTTGAGAAATTAAAATCAGTTTTTTACATGGTATTTTTTTAACAATCTGTTCTAGTATCTAAGGGACCAAACAGATATGTTGGTTGTTGGAGTCATTGGGCTGCAGGGTACCGGTAAATCAACCATCATGTCATTATTATCTTCCAACACACCTGAAGAAGACCAGAGGTAAAGATATTAGGGGCACCGACAAGTGTTATTTTAATTTTATCAAATTTTTTATATATTTTATTCATCCATCCATACATCTGTCCACATCCGCTTATCTATCCACATCTGGGTCGCGGGGGCAGCAGCTCCAGCAGGGGACCCCAAACTTCTCTTTCCTGAGCCACATTAACCAGCTTTGACTGGGGGATCCCGAGGGGTTCCCAGGGCTAGTGTGGAGATATAATCTCTCCACCTAGTCCTGGGTCTTCCCCGAGGCCTCCTCCCTGCAGTACGTGCGTGAAACACCTCCCTAGGGAGGCGCCCAGAGGGCTTCCTTACCAGATGCCCGTACCACCTCAACTGGCTCATTTCGACACGAAGGAGCAGCGGCTCTACTCCGAGTTCCTCACGGATAGCCAAGCTTTTTACCCTATCTCTAAGCAAGACACCCTCCACCCTTCTGAGAAAACCCATTTTAGCTGCTTGTACCCGTGATCTTGTTCTTTCGGTCATGACCCACCCTTCATGACCATAGGTGAGAGTAGGAATGAAAATTGCCCAGTAAATCGAGAGCTTTCCCTTCCGTCTCTGCTCTCTTTTCGTCACCACGGTGCGGTAAAGTGACTGTAATACCGCTCTGATTCTCCGGCCAGTCTCCCGCTCCAATGTCCCCTCACTTGCGAATAAGACCCCAAGGTACTTAAACTTCTTCACTTGGGGTAAGGACTCCTCTCTACCTGGGGTAGGCACTCCATCGGTTTCCTGCTGAGAACAGTGGCCTCAGATTTAGGGGTGCTAATCTTCATCCCAGCCGCTTCATCACACTCGGCTGGGAACTGTGAACAGCAGCGAGTGCTGGAGGTCACGGACTGATGATGCCATCAGGACCACATCATCTGCAAAAAGCAGCAATGAGATCTCTAGGCCACCGAAATGCAACCCCTCCCCACCACGACGACGCTTCGATATCCTGTCCATGAATATTACAAACAGGATTGGTGACAAAGCGCAGCCCTGGCGGAGACCAACCCCCACCTGAAACGAGTCCGATTTACTGCCGAGAATCTGTACACAGCCATCGCTTTGGACATACAGGGATTGGAACGGACCTCATCAGCTCATTATTGTGTAGCTGTTTGACTACCTCAGCGACCTTCACCGGGGTAATTGACGATAATCCCCCATCAGCCTCCAGCTCTGCCTCTACCATAAACTTAGTTGGATTCAGGAGTTCCTTCCACTGCCCAATTACCTCCTCAGTTGAGGTAAACAGCGTCCTATCCTTACTGTACGCAGCTTGAATGGTTCCCCGTTTCCCCTCCTGAGGTTGTGGATGGTTTTCCAGAAACACCTTGAACACCAAAAGTCCTTCTCCATGTTTTCTCCAAACTTCTCCCACACCTGCTGTTTTGCCTCTTTCACAGCAGAGGCTTCAGCCCTTCGGGCCCGTTAACAACTTGGCAGAAATAAACCTTTTATTCACATGCTGATATGCAGTAGTACAATGGCAGTGGTAATTAGCATTTATTCTTATGTAATACACCAGACAGTACACCAGTGTGAAATAAAAAAAGTTATTTATCACACAACCAAGCGACATTCTTTTAACAATAGTAATATTCTGAAATCCAACAAACTAATGGCCAGGAACCTTTCGTAGCCATTTGATTGCCACACAACAACCCCTTATCACAGATAATTCATTTTGCCCTCTTTGTTCACTTATATTCATGCAGTTAATTGTGCCTATTCCTAGTATTATAGTCGAAGCCAAATTACAGCCTTTACAATATGTATTAATTTGAGTGATTGGCTAGTATAGTATAAAGTATGCTATACTTCTGTTATGTCTAACAATATTTGTATGCATTTGGAAATAATCTATGATGTGTAATTGTGCGGACAAAATGGCATTGTGGTTATGTTGTTGTGCTTGCTTTCACAGAGGCTATGTGTTCAGGGCCCAGACACAAGAAATCAAGGAAAGAGCAGGCAACCAAAGCACTGGAATTGATTTCTATATTACACAAGAAAGAGTCATCTTTTTGGACACACAGGTAATTGTTATCTCCTCCTGTTTAATAACCTATCATTTATGTTAACCTACTTTTAATTATGTGACGGTCTCTACTTGCTTATTTGTCTTTCAAGCCCATCTTGAGTCCCTCCATTTTGGACCACCTCATCAACAACGATCGGAAGTTGCCTCCAGAGTATAACCTCCCTCACACATATGTTGAAATGCAGGTCGGTGCTTGGTTTAGGAAGGGCAGTGGGCCACTTTTTTGAGTATTTTAAAAAGGCAACATTATTAAACTGAGTAATATTATCATGTCTGCATGTGCACATTTATTTACATAGTGGGTCTGTGATCCACAGTCTCTGCAGATTGCTGCCTTCCTGTTCACAGTGTGCCATGTGGTGATAGTGGTTCAAGACTGGTTCACAGATATTAACATGTACAAGTAAGTTTCTGTCCATAATCTGTAAAATAATTCCTAATCATACCAAATTTAAACTACATTTCCAATTTCCAAAGGCAAGATTATTTAAATGTTCCTCTTCCACATGTTGACAGTTCTTTGAGGTATTAAAGCAATATCTGTATTACCACATAGATTAATTATAAGAGCTAATTCCTCAGACCATCTAGGCTTTTCAAAATAGATTAGTTTCAGTGACTTTTATGCAAATTAACCACTGCTCACCATGCCCCTCTTACGTTTGGTGTGTTCACATGACAACAGGGTACGCTGCGGCTTTTTAACGCGTAATACTGAGCCTTTATTACGCCTCGCCGTTCCGTGGAAAAGGTGAGGCGCAATATTGTTTGCATTAATGCAGGCAGCAGGCGTATTAGCAAGATCCTATTAGGCAAGTCTTGATGCTCGCAGCCATCTTTGAAATGCCCCGGGCAGTTATTTAGGAAGACTGTATAGGAAGGTGGCTTACGTCTATAGGGTAATGCTTGGCCGTTAAAAAGCAGACGATTGGCTCTTTTGGATAATGTTATGTGTTATTATTTGGATTTGTTCCTCCATCTGCCATATTTGCTGTTTCAGAATTCTCCCATAGAGCTCTATTCAAAATTCTACAAGTGGCATGTCTCCATATATGGTGTTTCTGTTATCAGTCACACACAGCGCCGGCCTGAACGATCTATGTATAGAAGGGACGGCTCGGCCGGTTTTTGGTTTGACTTGATCCAGATGGCCGTAATGTTTTGGCTCAACGGTGAATTATTGACGTGTCAAGTCAATACATATTTATTATCCCAGAGGGGAAATTATTTCGGCAACAGGAGAGACAGTACAGGATATGCACACAATCCACACATAAATAACAAATACACCGTATGACATACAGTATACAGAATTAGTAATAAGACAGTCAAGATATGGAGACTTTTCTGTTGGACACAGTTAATTAGTGGTTCGTAGCATTTAATAGTGTAATGGCCATAGGAATAAAATAGTTTCTGATCCTCTTAGTTCTGCCTTTAGGCATTCTGAAGCATCGCCCCAAGGGAAGCCTATAACATTGATCCTCCAAGGTGTGGCCGGGACACTCTGGAAGGACATTGGCCTTCCTGAGCACATTATTAATTATTTCATTTATCTGTGCCTGATTCACCCCAATGATCTTGTTAGCTATTTCAACAAGACTACTTAGTCTGTTCTTGTTATGCAGAGTCACATTTACAAACCAGGACACCAAACAAAATGTCAAGACTTACTCTGTAAAACTTTTGTAAAACAAGGTCAACATAACACTGTTTACATTAAAAACTCTAATTTTGCGTAAAAGGTACAGCCTCTGCTGTACCTTCTTACAGATAGTGTCAATGTTTGCCTCAAAGTCTAGTTTCCTGCCAATAACAGTCCCCAAGTACTTATAGTTGTCCACTATCTCATCAGTATATTTAATAACTGTGTGTTCCATGGTAGGAGATGACTTTCTAAAATTAATAAACATCCTTGGTTTTTAAGACATTTAACTCTAAAAAGGATGTGTCACAGAATTAGTCCGATATGTCTCGGATAGGTTCCTTCAGACGGCTGAAATGCTGAAGCCTTCTTCTCCCTCAGCAAGCCATGACAGCAGCGGCTCTACGGGGAACGATGATGGAGCGGAGTACTATCCCCACATAGGTAAGCTGACATTAAAATGTGCAACTAACCAACATATTGGACATGACAAGGATGCACTTAACTTGCATTGAATGAATCTCCTCCTCCACCTAGTGTTACTTCAGAATAAAGCCAGACGAGACGAGTTCTGCCCCAAGAAGCTCAAGGACATGCACATGGTGGTGGACAAATTGATGGCCCACTCTCATCTAAAGTATAAAGGTTGCACACAGTTGAATGTGAATCATTTATGAAGGGGATGTGTTAAAATGGATATGTTGGATGTGTTAATAGACTGTGGTTGCATTTGTCTAAATAATTGGTAAATACAACCTCAGGTGAACACCACATGACATTTTACACCGTGTCATGATTTATTTAACAACCATAGTCAAAATGAAGGGCAAATATTTAAGGAACTTAAGGATTGTTATTATGTCCTGACATGTAAAACCATAGATTACAGAGGGTGTACTTTCGTTGTCATGGCTGTATACTGTCAGAATCTATTGTCTAGTAGACTGATAGTCATGTATGTTTTATTTATTCCAAGAATCTCATATCTTTTCATGTAGTTATTTATAATATTAAGCTAGAGCACAAGACACATTAGCGATCACTGTTTTGATATTTATGTTTTTGTTGCTCACACACCGATCAGCCTTAACATTGTGACCACTGACCAGTGAAGTGAACAACAATGACTATCCCGATACCATGGTATCTGTCAGTGGATGGGATACTGTATATTGGCAGCAAGTGAACACTTTGTCCTCATAGTTCATGTGTTTTAAAAGCAGGACAAATTGACAAGTACTAGAATTGTAAATGCTAGATGACTAGGTAAAGTGCATCTCCAGAACTACAGCTCTTCCTGGTCTGCAGTGGTCAGCAGCACCTATCAAAAGTGTACCAATGTTGGATTAGTGGTGAACCAGTGGCAGGGTCATGTGCAACCAAGGCTCATCGGTGAGGAGACGTTGCTCCCCACGTGCACCTAATGGTCCATTAGGTCCGATCCAACAGACGAGTATTGTAGCACAAATGGCTAAAAAGGTTCATGCTTGTTCGGATAAAAAACAGGTTATAAAACAGGATAGGTTATAAAGCAGGTAGAAAAACAGGAAAGTTGAAAAACCATGTTGGTTAGAAAACGGTGTACGGTTTGTTGTTAAGCGGCAACGTAGCCGCAGACCAGTCAGAGTGCCCATGCAAATCCATAATGACCACCTACTTGTGCATAATGCCGTGAATAATCAGTGTTAGTTCCTCACGCCCCACCCCCCACAGGCACTTTGTCCATGCTGGACTGCAACATCTTTCCTGGACTGGGGCGGGACTACCTAGAGACG